>CAWVQG010000049.1:0-32814 GCA_963932195.1 Empis livida
TTTCAGATAACTTTTTTTTTTTCCCCCGTTATTTATGTGCAAAATAAGGACAAAAACAGAAAACCAAAACATTTCACATAACTTTTTTTTTATTTTTTCCCGTTATTTGGGTGCAAAATAAGGACAAAAACAGAAAACCAAAATATTTCAGATAATTCTTTTTATTTGGGTGCAAAATAAGGACGAAAACAGAAAACCAAAATATTTCAAATAACTTTTTTTTTTTTTTTTCCCGTTATTTGGGTGCAAAATAAGAACAAAAACAGAAAACCAAAATATTTCAAATAACTTTTTTTTTCTTTTTTCCCGTTATTTGGGTGCAAAATAAGGACAAAAACCGAAAACCAAAATATTTCAGATAACTTTTTTTTATTTTTTCCCGTTATTTGGGTGCAAAATAAGGACAAAAACAGAAAACCATAATATTTCAGATAACTTTTTTTTTATTTTTTCCCGTTATTTGGGTGCAAAATAAGGACAAATACAGAAAACCAAAATATTTCAAATAACTTTTTTTTTATTTTTTCCCGTTATTTGGGTGCAAAATAAGGACAAAAACAAAAAACCAAAATATTTCAAATAACTTTTTTTTTCTTTTTTGCCGTTATTTGGGTGCAAAATAAGGACAAAAACAGAAAACCAAAATATTTCAAATAACTTTTTTTTTATTTTTTCCCCGTTATTTCGGTGCAAAATAAGGACTAAAACAGAAAACCAAAATATTTCAAATAACTTTTTTTTCTTTTTTCCCGTTATTTGGGTGCAAAATAAGGACAAAAACAGAAAACCAAAATATTTCAGATAACTTTTTTTTCTTTTTCCCGTTATTTGGGTGCAAAATAAGGACAAAAACAGAAAACCAATCCAAATAACTTTTTTTTTATTTTTTCCCGTTATTTGGGTGCAAAATAAAGACAAAATCAGAAAACCAAAATATTTCAGATAACTTTTTTTTTGATTTTTTCCCGTTATTTGGGTGCAAAAGAAGGACAAAAACAGAAAACCAAAATATTTCAGATAAATTTTTTTTTATTTTTTCCCGTTATTTGGGTGCAAAATAAGGACAAAAACAGAAAACCAAAATATTTCAGATAACTTTTTTTTTTCTTTTTTCCCGTTATTTGGGTGCAAAATAAGGACAAAAACAGAAAACCAAAATATTTCAGATAACTTTTTTTTTCTTTTTTCCCGTTATTTGGGTGCAAAATAAGGACAAAAACAGAAAACCAAAATATTTCAGATAACTTTTTTGTTATTTTTTCCCGTTATTTGGGTGCAAAATAAGGACAAAAACAGAAAACCAAAATATTTCAAATAACTTTTTTTTTATTTTTTCCCGTTATTTAGGTGCAAAATAAGGACAAAAAAAGAAAACCAGAATATTTCAGATAATTTTTTTTTTATTTTTTCCCGTTATTTGGGTGCAAAATAAGGACAAAAACAGAAAACCAAAATATTTCAAATAACTTTTTTTTTCTTTTTTCCCGTTATTTGGGTGCAAAATAAGGTCAAAAACAGAAAACCAAAATATTACAGATAATTTTTTTTTTTATTTTTTCCCGTTATTTGGGTGCAAAATAAGGACAAAAACAGAAAACCAAAATATTTCAAATAACTTTTATTTTCTTTTTTCCCGTCATTTGGGTGCAAAATAACGACAAAAACAGAAAACCAAAATATTTCAAATAACTTTTTTTTTTGCCCGTTATTGGGATGCAAAATAAGGACAAAAACAGAAAACCAAAATATTTCAAATAACTTTTTTTTTCTTTTTTCCTGTTATTTGGGTGCAAAATAAGGACAAAAACAGAAAACCAAAATTTTTCAAATAACTGTTTTTTTTCATTCTTCCCGTTATTTGGGTGCAAAATAAAGACAAAAACAGAAAACCAAAATAATTCAAATAACTTTTTTTTCTTTTTTCCCGTTATTTGGGTGCAAAATAAGGACAAAAAGAGAAAACCAAAATATTTCAGATAACTCTTTTTTTCTTTTTTTCCGTTATTTGGGGGCAAAATAAGGACAAAAACAGAAAACCAAAATATTTCAACTAACTTTTTTTTCTTTTTTCCCGTTATTTGGGTGCAAAATAAGGACCAAAAAAGGAAAACCAAAATATTTCAAATAACTTTTTTTTCCCGTTATTTGGGTGCAAAATAAGGACAAAAACAGAAAACCAAAATATTTCAAATAACTTTGTTTTTTTTTTCCCGTTATTTGGGTGCAAAATAAGGACAAAAACAGAAAACCAAAATATTGCAAATAACTCTTTTTTTATTTTTTCCCGTTATTTGGGTGCAAAATAAGGACAAAAACAGAAAACCAAAATATTTCAAATAACTTTTTTTTTCTTTTTTCCCGTTATTTGGGTGCAAAATAAGGACAAAAACAGAAAACCAAAATATTTCAGATAACTTTTTTTTTCTTTTTTCCCTTTATTTGGGTGCCAAATAAGGACAAAAACAGAAAACCAAAACATTTCACATAACTTTTTTTTTATTTTTTCCCGTTATTTGGGTGCAAAATAAGGACAAAAACAGAAAACCAAAATATTTCAGATAATTCTTTTTATTTGGGTGCAAAATAAGGACAAAAACAGAAAACCAAAATATTTCAGATAACTTTTTTTTTCTTTTTTCCCTTTATTTGGGTACCAAATAAGGACAAAAACAGAAAACCAAAATATTTCAGATAACTTTTTTTTCATTTTTTCTCGTTATTTGGGTGTAAAATAAGGACAAAAACAGAAAACCAAAATATTTCAGATAATTTTTTTTTCTTTTTTGCCGTTATTTATGTGCAAAATAAGGACAAAAACAGAAAACCAAAATATTTCAGATAACTTTTTTTTTTCCCCCGTTATTTATGTGCAAAATAAGGACAAAAACAGAAAACCAAAACATTTCACATAACTTTTTTTTTATTTTTTCCCGTTATTTGGGTGCAAAATAAGGACAAAAACAGAAAACCAAAATATATCAGATAATTCTTTTTATTTGGGTGCAAAATAAGGACGAAAACAGAAAACCAAAATATTTCAAATAACTTTTTTTTTTTTTTCCCGTTATTTGGGTGCAAAATAAGAACAAAAACAGAAAACCAAAATATTTCAAATAACTTTTTTTTTCTTTTTTCCCGTTATTTGGGTGCAAAATAAGGACAAAAACCGAAAACCAAAATATTTCAGATAACTTTTTTTTATTTTTTCCCGTTATTTGGGTGTAAAATAAGGACAAAAACAGAAAACCAAAATATTTCAGATAACTTTTTTTTTATTTTTTCCCGTTATTTGGGTGCAAAATAAGGACAAATATAGAAAACCAAAATATTTCAAATAACTTTTTTTTTATTTTTTCCCGTTATTTGGGTGCAAAATAAGGACAAAAACAAAAAACCAAAATATTTCAAATAACTTTTTTTTTCTTTTTTGCCGTTATTTGGGTGCAAAATAAGGACAAAAACAGAAAACCAAAATATTTCAAATAACTTTTTTTTTATTTTTTCCCCGTTATTTCGGTGCAAAATAAGGACTAAAACAGAAAACCAAAATATTTCAAATAACTTTTTTTTCTTTTTTCCCGTTATTTGGGTGCAAAATAAGGACAAAAACAGAAAACCAAAATATTTCAGATAACTTTTTTTTCTTTTTTCCCGTTATTTGGGTGCAAAATAAGGACAAAAACAGAAAACCAATCCAAATAACTTTTTTTTTATTTTTTCCCGTTATTTGGGTGCAAAATAAAGACAAAATCAGAAAACCAAAATATTTCAGATAACTCTTTTTTTCTTTTTTTCCGTTATTTGGGGGCAAAATAAGGACAAAAACAGAAAACCAAAATATTTCAACTAACTTTTTTTTTCTTTTTTCCCGTTATTTGGGTGCAAAATAAGGACCAAAAAAGGAAAACCAAAATATTTCAAATAACTTTTTTTTCCCGTTATTTGGGTGCAAAATAAGGACAAAAACAGAAAACCAAAATATTTCAAATAACTTTTTTTTTCTTTTTTCCCGTTATTTGGGTGCAAAATAAGGACAAAAACAGAAAACCAAAATATTGCAAATAACTCTTTTTTTATTTTTTCCCGTTATTTGGGTGCAAAATAAGGACAAAAACAGAAAACCAAAATATTTCAAATAACTTTTTTTTTCTTTTTTCCCGTTATTTGGGTGCAAAATAAGGACAAAAACAGAAAACCAAAATATTTCAGATAACTTTTTTTTTCTTTTTTCCCTTTATTTGGGTGCCAAATAAGGACAAAAACAGAAAACCAAAACATTTCACATAACTTTTTTTTTATTTTTTCCCGTTATTTGGGTGCAAAATAAGGACAAAAACAGAAAACCAAAATATTTCAGATAATTCTTTTTATTTGGGTGCAAAATAAGGACAAAAACAGAAAACCAAAATATTTCAGATAACTTTTTTTTTCTTTTTTCCCTTTATTTGGGTACCAAATAAGGACAAAAACAGAAAACCAAAATATTTCAGATAACTTTTTTTTCATTTTTTCTCGTTATTTGGGTGTAAAATAAGGACAAAAACAGAAAACCAAAATATTTCAGATAATTTTTTTTTCTTTTTTGCCGTTATTTATGTGCAAAATAAGGACAAAAACAGAAAACCAAAATATTTCAGATAACTTTTTTTTTTCCCCCGTTATTTATGTGCAAAATAAGGACAAAAACAGAAAACCAAAACATTTCACATAACTTTTTTTTTATTTTTTCCCGTTATTTGGGTGCAAAATAAGGACAAAAACAGAAAACCAAAATATTTCAGATAATTCTTTTTATTTGGGTGCAAAATAAGGACGAAAACAGAAAACCAAAATATTTCAAATAACTTTTTTTTTTTTTTTCCCGTTATTTGGGTGCAAAATAAGAACAAAAACAGAAAACCAAAATATTTCAAATAACTTTTTTTTTCTTTTTTCCCGTTATTTGGGTGCAAAATAAGGACAAAAACCGAAAACCAAAATATTTCAGATAACTTTTTTTTATTTTTTCCCGTTATTTGGGTGCAAAATAAGGACAAAAACAGAAAACCAAAATATTTCAGATAACTTTTTTTTTATTTTTTCCCGTTATTTGGGTGCAAAATAAGGACAAAAACAAAAAACCAAAATATTTCAAATAACTTTTTTTTTCTTTTTTGCCGTTATTTGGGTGCAAAATAAGGACAAAAACAGAAAACCAAAATATTTCAAATAACTTTTTTTTTATTTTTTCCCCGTTATTTCGGTGCAAAATAAGGACTAAAACAGAAAACCAAAATATTTCAAATAACTTTTTTTTCATTTTTCCCGTTATTTGGGTGGTAAATAAGGACAAAGACAGAAAACCAAAATATTGCAGATAACTTTTTTTTCTTTTTTCCCGTTATTTGGGTGCAAAATAAGGACAAAAACAGAAAACCAATCCAAATAACTTTTTTTTTATTTTTTCCCGTTATTTGGGTGCAAAATAAAGACAAAATCAGAAAACCAAAATATTTCAGATAACTTTTTTTTTGATTTTTTCCCGTTATTTGGGTGCAAAAGAAGGACAAAAACAGAAAACCAAAATATTTCAGATAAATTTTTTTTATTTTTTCCCGTTATTTGGGTGCAAAATAAGGACAAAAACAGAAAACCAGAATATTTCAGATAACTTTTTTTTTTCTTTTTTCCCGTTATTTGGGTGCAAAATAAGGACAAAAACAGAAAACCAAAATATTTCAGATAACTTTTTTTTTCTTTTTTCCCGTTATTTGGGTGCAAAATAAGGACAAAAACAGAAAACCAAAATATTTCAGATAACTTTTTTGTTATTTTTTCCCGTTATTTGGGTGCAAAATAAGGACAAAAACAGAAAACCAAAATATTTCAAATAACTTTTTTTTTATTTTTTCCCGTTATTTAGGTGCAAAATAAGGACAAAAAAAGAAAACCAGAATATTTCAGATAATTTTTTTTTTATTTTTTCCCGTTATTTGGGTGCAAAATAAGGACAAAAACAGAAAACCAAAATATTTCAAATAACTTTTTTTTTCTTTTTTCCCGTTATTTGGGTGCAAAATAAGGTCAAAAACAGAAAACCAAAATATTACAGATAATTTTTTTTTTTATTTTTTCCCGTTATTTGGGTGCAAAATAAGGACAAAAACAGAAAACCAAAATATTTCAAATAACTTTTATTTTCTTTTTTCCCGTCATTTGGGTGCAAAATAACGACAAAAACTGAAAACCAAAATATTTCAAATAACTTTTTTTTTTGCCCGTTATTGGGATGCAAAATAAGGACAAAAACAGAAAACCAAAATATTTCAAATAACTTTTTTTTTCTTTTTTCCTGTTATTTGGGTGCAAAATAAGGACAAAAACAGAAAACCAAAATATTTCAAATAACTGTTTTTTTTCATTCTTCCCGTTATTTGGGTGCAAAATAAAGACAAAAAAAGAAAACCAAAATAATTCAAATAACTTTTTTTTCTTTTTTCCCGTTATTTGGGTGCAAAATAAGGACAAAAAGAGAAAACCAAAATATTTCAGATAACTCTTTTTTTCTTTTTTTCCGTTATTTGGGGGCAAAATAAGGACAAAAACAGAAAACCAAAATATTTCAACTAACTTTTTTTTTCTTTTTTCCCGTTATTTGGGTGCAAAATAAGGACCAAAAAAGGAAAACCAAAATATTTCAAATAACTTTTTTTTCCCGTTATTTGGGTGCAAAATAAGGACAAAAACAGAAAACCAAAATATTACAGATAATTTTTTTTTAATTTTTTCCCGTTATTTGGGTGCAAAATAAGGACAAAAACAGAAAACCAAAATATTTCATATAACTTTTTTTTTCTTTTTTCCCGTTATTTGGGTGCAAAATAAGGACAAAAACAGAAAACCAAAATATTTCAGATAACTTTTTTTTATTTTTTTCCCCTTATTTGGGTGCAAAATAAGGACAAAAACAGAAAACCAAAATATTTCTGATAATTTTTTTTGAAATTTTTTCCCGTTATTTGGGTGCAAAATAAGGACAAGAACATTATTCCCGTTATTCCCGTTATTTGGGTGCAAAATAATTCCCGTTATTTGGGTGCATAATGAGGACAAAAACAGAAAACCAAAATATTTCAGATAACTTTTTTTTTCATTATTCCCGTTATTTGGGTGCAAAATAAGGACAAAAACAGAAATCCAAAATATTTCAAATAACTTTTTTTTTCTTTTTTTCCGTTATTTGGGTGCCACATAAGGCCAAAAACAGAAAACCAAAATATTTCAGATAATTTTTTTTTTTCTTATTCCCGTTATTTGGGTGCAAAATAAGGACAAGAACATTATTCCCGTTATTCCCGTTATTTGGGTGCAAAATAATTCCCGTTATTTGGGTGCAAAATGAGGGCAAAAACAGAAAACCAAAATATATCAAATAACTTTTTTTTTCTTTTTGTCCGTTATTTGGGTGCAAAATAAGGACAAAAACAGAAAACCAAAATATTTCAAATTACTTTTTTTTATTTTTTCCCGTTATTTGGGGGCAAAATAAAGTACAAAAACAGAAGACCAAAATATTTCAACTAACTTTTTTTTTCTTTTTTCCCGTTATTTGGGTGCAAAATAAGGACAAAAACAGAAAACCAAAATATTTCAGATAATTTTTTTTTTCTTTTTTCCCGTTATTTGGGTGCAAAATAAGGACAAAAACAGAAAACCAAATCATTTCAGATAACTTTTTTTAATTTTTTACCGTTATTTGGGTGCAAAATAAGGACAAAAACAGAAAACCAAAATATTTCAAATAACTTTTTTTTTATTTTTTCCCGTTATTTGGGTGCAAAATAAGGACAAAAACAGAAAACCAAAATATTTCAAATAACTTTTTTTTTTCTTTTTTCCCGTTATTTGGGTGCAAAATAAGGACAAAAACAGAAAACCAAAATATTTCAAATAACTTTTTTTTTCTTTTTTCCCGTGATTTGGGTGCAAAATAAGGACAAAAACAGAAAACCAAAACATTTCAAATAACTTTTTTTTAATTTTTTCCCGTTATTTGGGTGCAAAATAAGGACAAAAACAGAAAACCAAAATATTTCAGATAACTTTTTTTTATTTATTCCCGTCATTTGGGTGCAAAATAAGGACAAAAACAGAAAACCAAAATATTTCAGATAACTTTTTTTTTATTTTTTCCCGTTATTTGGGTGCAAAATAAGGACAAAAGAAAAAAACCAAAATATTTCAGATAACTTTTTTTTTATTTTTTCCCGTGATTTGGGTGCAAAATAAGGACAAAAACAGAAAACCAAAACATTTCAAATAACTTTTTTTTAATTTTTTCCCGTTATTTGGGTGCAAAATAAGGACAAAAACAGAAAACCAAAATATTTCAGATAACTTTTTTTTATTTATTCCCGTCATTTGGGTGCAAAATAAGGACAAAAACAGAAAACCAAAATATTTCAGATAACTTTTTTTTATTTATTCCCGTCATTTGGGTGCAAAATAAGGACAAAAACAGAAAACCAAAATATTTCAGATAACTTTTTTTTTATTTTTTCCCGTTATTTGGGTGCAAAATAAGGACAAAAGAAAAAAACCAAAATATTTCAGATAACTTTTTTTTTCTTTTTTTCCCGTTATTTGGGTGCAAAATAAGGACAAAAACAGAAAACCAAAATATTTCAGATAACTTTTTTTTATTTTTTCCCGTTATTTGGGTGCAAAATAAGGACAAAACCAGAAAACCAAAATATTTCAGTTAATTTTTTTTTGCTTTTTCCCGTTATTTAGGTGCAAAATAAGGACAAAAACAGAAAACCAAAATATTTCAGATAACTTTTTTTTTGTTTTTTCCCGTTATTTGGGTGCAAAATAAGGATAAGAACAGAAAACCAAAATATTTCAGATAACTTTTTTCTTATTTTTTCCCATTATTTGGGTGCAAAATAAGGACAAAAACAGAAAACCAAAATATTTCAAATAACTTTTTTTTTATTTTTTCCCGTTATTTAGGTGCAAAATAAGGACAAAAAAAGAAAACCAGAATATTTCAGATAATTTTTTTTTTATTTTTTCCCGTTATTTGGGTGCAAAATAAGGACAAAAACAGAAAACCAAAATATTTCAAATAACTTTTTCTTTCTTTTTTCCCGTTATTTGGGTGCAAAATAAGGGCAAAAACAGAAAACCAAAATATTACAGATAATTTTTTTTTTATTTTTTCCCGTTATTTGGGTGCAAAATAAGGACAAAAACAGAAAACCAAAATATTTCAAATAACTTTTTTTTTCTTTTTTCCCGTCATTTGGGTGCAAAATAACCACAAAAACAGAAAACCAAAATATTTCAAATAACTTTTTTTTTTTCCCGTTATTGGGGTGCAAAATAAGGACAAAAACAGAAAATCAAAATATTTCAAATAACTTTTTTTTTTCTTTTTTCCTGTTATTTGGGTGCAAATTAAGGACAAAAACAGAAAACCAAAATATTTCAAATAACTATTTTTTTTCTTTCTTCCCGTTATTTGGGTGCAAAATAAAGACAAAAACAGAAAACCAAAATATTTCAAATAACTTTTTTTTCTTTTTTCCCGTTATTTGGGTGCAAAATAAGGACAAAAACAGAAAACCAAAATATTTCAGTTACCTTTTTTTTCTCTTTTTTTCCGTTATTTGGGGGCAAAATAAGGACCAAAAAAGGAAAACCAAAATATTTCAAATAACTTTTTTTTCCCGTTATTTGGGTGCAAAATAAGGACCAAAAAAGGAAAACCAAAATATTTCAAATAACTTTTTTTTCCCGTTGGGTGCAAAATAAGGACAAAAACAGAAAACCAAAATATTTCAAATAACTTTTTTTTTCTTTTTTCCCGTTATTTGGGTGCAAAATAAGGACAAACACAGAAAACCAAAATATTTCAAAAACCTTTTTTTTTATTTTTTCCCGCTATTTGGGTGCAAAATAAGGACAAAAACAGAAAACCAAAATATTTCAGATAACTTTTTTTTTCTTTTTTCCCGTTATTTGGGTGCAAAATAAGGACAAAAACAGAAAACCAAAATATTTCAGATAACTTTTTGTTTATTTTTTCCCATTATTTGGGTGCAAAATAAGGACAAAAAAAGAAAAACAAAATATTTCAAATAACTTTTTTTTTATTTTTTCCCGTTATTTAGGTGCAAAATAAGGACAAAAAAAGAAAACCAAAATCTTTCAGATATTTTTTTTTTATTTTTTCCCGTTATTTGGGTGCAAAATAAGGACAAAAACAGAAAACCAAAATATTTCAGATAACTTTTTTTTTCCCCGTTATTTAAGCGCAAAATAAGGACAAAAACAGAAAACCAAAATATTTCAGAAAACTTTTTTTTTCTTTATTCCCGTTATTTGGGTGCAAAATAAGGACAAAAACAGAAAACCAAAATATTTCAAATAACTTTTTTTTTCTTTTTTTCCGTTATTTGGGTGCCAAATAAGGACAAAAACAGAAAACCAAAATATTTCAGATAACTTTTTTATTCTTTATTCCCGTTATTTGGGTGCAAAATAAGGACAAGAACATTATTCCCGTTATTCCCGTTATTTGGGTGCAAAATAATTCCCGTTATTTGGGTGCAGAATAAGGACAAAAACAGAAAACCAAAATATTTCAGATAACTTTTTTTTTCTTTTTTTCCGTTATTTGGGGGCAAAATAAAGTACAAAAACAGAAGACCAAAATATTTCAAGTAACTTTTTTTTTCTTTTTTCCCGTTATTTGGGTGCAACATAAGGACAAAAACAGAAAACAAAAATATTTCAAATAACTTTTTTTTTCTTTATTCCCGTTATTTGGGTGCAAAATAAAGACAAAAACAGAAAACCAAAATATTTCAAATAACATTTTTTTTTCTTTTTTCCCGTTATTTGGGTGCAAAATAAGGACAAAAACAGAAAACCAAAATATTTCAAATTACTTTTTTTTAATTTTTTCCCGTTATTTGGGTGCAAAATAAGGACAAAAACAGAAAACCAAAATATTTCAAATAACTGTTTTTTTATTTTTTCCCGTTATTTGGGTGCAAAATAAGGACAAAAACAGAAAACCAAAATATTTCAGATATTTTTTTTTTTCTTTTTTCCCGTTATTTGGGTGCAAAATAAGGACAAAAACAGAAAACCAAATTATTTCAGATAACTTTTTTTTTATTTTTTCCCGTTATTTGGGTGCAAAATAAGGACAAAAACAGAAAACCAAAATATTTCAAATAACTTTTTTTTTTCTTTTTTCCCGTTATTTGGGTGCAAAATAAGGACAAAAACAGAAAACCAAAATATTTCAAATAACTTTTTTTTTCTTTTTTCCCGTGATTTGGGTGCAAAATAAGGACAAAAACAGAAAACCAAAATATTTCAAATAACTTTTTTTTTATTTTTTCCCGTGATTTGGGTGCAAAATAAGGACAAAAACAGAAAACCAAAATATTTCATATAACTTTTTTTTTATTTTTTCCCGTTATTTGGGTGCAAAATAAGGACAAAAACAGAAAACCAAAATATTTCAGATAACTTTTTTTTTCTTTTTTCCCGTTATTTGGGTGCAAAATAAGGACAAAAACAGAAAACCAAAATATTTCAAATAACTTTTTTTTATTTTTTCCCGTCATTTGGGTGCAAAATAAGGACAAAAACAGAAAACCAAAATATTTCAGATAACTTTTTTTTTATATTTTCCCGTTATTTGGGTGCAAAATAAGGACAAAAGAAAAAAACCAAAATATTTCAGATAAGTTTTTTTTTCTTTTTTCCCGTTATTTGGGTGCAAAATAAAGACAAAAACAGAAAACCAAAATATTTCAGATAACTTTTTTTTATTTTTTCCCGTTATTTGGGTGCAAAATAAGGACAAAAACAGAAAACCAAAATATTTCAAATAACTTTTTTTTTCTTTTTCCCGTTATTTGGGTGCAAAATAAGGACAAAAACAGAAAACTAAAATATTTCAAATAACTTTTTTTTATTTTTTCCCGTCATTTGGGTGCGAAATAAGGACAAAAACAGAAAACCAAAATATTTCAGATAACTTTTTTTTTATTTTTTCCCGTTATTTGGGTGCAAAATAAGGACAAAAGAAAAAAACCAAAATATTTCAGATAAGTTTTTTTTTCTTTTTTCCCGTTATTTGGGTGCAAAATAACCACAAAAACAGAAAACCAAAATATTTCAAATAACTTTTTTTTTTTCCCGTTATTGGGGTGCAAAATACGGACAAAAACAGAAAATCAAAATATTTCAAATAACTTTTTTTTTTCTTTTTTCCTGTTATTTGGGTGCAAAATAAGGACAAAAACAGAAAACCAAAATATTTCAAATAACTATTTTTTTTCTTTCTTCCCGTTATTTGGGTGCAAAATAAAGACAAAAACAGAAAACCAAAATATTTCAAATAACTTTTTTTTCTTTTTTCCCGTTATTTGGGTGCAAAATAAGGACAAAAACAGAAAACCAAAATATTTCAGATAACTTTTTTTTTCTTTTTTTCCGTTATTTGGGGGCAAAATAAGGACCAAAAAAGGAAAACCAAAATATTTCAAATAACTTTTTTTTCCCGTTATTTGGGTGCAAAATAAGGACCAAAAAAGGAAAACCAAAATATTTCAAATAACTTTTTTTTCCCGTTATTTGGGTGCAAAATAAGGACAAAAACAGAAAACCAAAATATTTCAAATAACTTTTTTTTTCTTTTTTCCCGTTATTTGGGTGCAAAATAAGGACAAACACAGAAAACCAAAATATTTCAAAAACCTTTTTTTTTATTTTTTCCCGCTATTTGGGTGCAAAATAAGGACAAAAACAGAAAACCAAAATATTTCAGATAACTTTTTTTTTCGTTTTTCCCGTTATTTGGGTGCAAAATAAGGACAAAAACAGAAAACCAAAATATTTCAGATAACTTTTTGTTTATATTTTCCCATTATTTGGGTGCAAAATAAGGACAAAACAAGAAAACCAAAATATTTCAAATATCTTTTTTTTTATTTTTTCCCGTTATTTAGGTGCAAAATAAGGACAAAAAAAGCAAACCAAAATATTTCAGATATTTTTTTTTTATTTTTTCCCGTTATTTGGGTGCAAAATAAGGACAAAAACAGAAAACCAAAATATTTCAGATAACTTTTTTTTTTCCCGTTATTTAGGCGCAAAATAAGGACAAAAACAGAAAACCAAAATATTTCAGAAAACTTTTTTTTTCTTTATTCCCGTTATTTGGGTGCAAAATAAGGACAAAAACAGAAAACCAAAATATTTCAAATAACTTTTTTTTTCTTTTTTTCCGTTATTTGGGTGCCAAATAAGGACAAAAACAGAAAACCAAAATATTTCAGATAACTTTTTTTTTCTTTATTCCCGTTATTTGGGTGCAAAATAAGGACAAGAACATTATTCCCGTTATTCCCGTTATTTGGGTGCAAAATAATTCCCGTTATTTGGGTGCAAAATGAGGACAAAAACAGAAAACCAAAATATATCAAATAACTTTTTTTTTCTTTTTTTCCGTTATTTGGGTGCAGAATAAGGACAAAAACAGAAAACCAAAATATTTCAGATAACTTTTTTTTTCTTTTTTTCCGTTATTTTTGTGCAAAATAAGGACAAAAACAGAAAACAAAAATATTTCAAATAACTTTTTTTTTCTTTATTCCCGTTATTTGGGTGCAAAATAAAGACAAAAACAGAAAACCAAAATATTTCAAATAACTTTTTTTTTTCTTTTTTCCCGTTATTTGGGTGCAAAATAAGGACAAAAGCAGAAAACCAAAATATTTCAAATTACTTTTTTTTTATTTTTTCCCGTTATTTGGGTGCAAAATAAGGACAAAAACAGAAAACCAAAATATTTCAGATATTTTTTTTTTTCTTTTTTCCCGTTATTTGGCTGCAAAATAAGGACAAAAACAGAAAACCAAATTATTTCAGATAACTTTTTTTTTATTTTTTCCCGTTATTTGGGTGCAAAATAAGGACAAAAACAGAAAACCAAAATATTTCAAATAACTTTTTTTTTTCTTTTTTCCCGTTATTTGGGTGCAAAATAAGGACAAAAACAGAAAACCAAAATATTTCAAATAACTTTTTTTTTCTTTTTTCCCGTGATTTGGGTGCAAAATAAGGACAAAAACAGAAAACCAAAATATTTAAAATAACTTTTTTTTTATTTTTTCCCGTGATTTGGGTGCAAAATAAGGACAAAAACAGAAAACCAAAATATTTCAAATAACTTTTTTTTTATTTTTTCCCGTTATTTGGGTGCAAAATAAGGACAAAAACAGAAAACCAAAATATTTCAAATAACTTTTTTTTTCTTTTTTCCCGTTATTTGGGTGCAAAATAAGGACAAAAACAGAAAACCAAAATATTTCAGATAACTTTTTTTTATTTTTTCCCGTTATTTGGGTGCAAAATAAGGACAAAAACAGAAAACCAAAATATTTCAAATAACTTTTTTTTTCTTTTTTCCCGTTATTTGGGTGCAAAATAAGGACAAACACAGAAAACCAAAATATTTCAAAAACCTTTTTTTTTATTTTTTCCCGCTATTTAGGTGCAAAATAAGGACAAAAACAGAAAACCAAAATATTTCAGATAACTTTTTTTTATTTTTTCCCGTTATTTGGGTGCAAAATAAGGACAAAAACAGAAAACCAAAATATTTCAAATAACTTTTTTTTTCTTTTTTCCGTTATTTGGGTGCAAAATAAGGACAAAAACAGAAAACCAAAATATTTCAGATAACTTTTTTTTTCTTTTTTCCCGTTATTTGGGTGCAAAATAAGGACAAAAAAACAAAACCAAAATATTTCAAATAACTTTTTTTTTCTTTTTTCCCGTTATTTGGGTGCAAAATAAGGACAAAAACAGAAAACCAAAATATTTCAGATAATTTTTTTTTCTTTTTTCCCGTTATTTGGGTGCAAAATAAGGACAAAAACAGAAAACCAAAATATTTCAAATAACTTTTTTTTTCTTTTTTCCCGTTATTTGGGTGCAAAATAAGGACAAACACAGAAAACCAAAATATTTCAAAAACCTTTTTTTTTATTTTTTCCCGCTATTTAGGTGCAAAATAAGGACAAAAACAGAAAACCAAAATATTTCAGATAACTTTTTTTTTCTTTTTTCCCCGTTATTTGTGTGCAAAATAAGGACAAAAACAGAAAACCAAAATTATTCAAATAACTTTTTGTTTATTTTTTCCCATTATTTGGGTGCAAAATAAGGACAAAAACAGAAAACCAAAATATTTCAAATAACTTTTTTTTTATTTTTTCCCGTTATTTAGGTGCAAAATAAGGACAAAAAAAAAACCGAAATATTTCACATATTTTTTTTTTATTTTTTCCCGTTATTTGGGTTCAAAATAAGGACGAAAACAGAAAACCAAAATATTTCAAATAACTTTTTTTTTCTTTTTTCCCGTTATTTGGGTGCAAAATAAGGACAAAAACAGAAAACCAAAATATTTCAGATAATTTTTTTTTTATATTTTCCCATTATTTGGGTGCAAAATAAGGACAAAAACAGAAAACCAAAATATTTCCAAATAACTTTTTTTTTCTTTTTTCCCGTTATTTGGGTGCAAAATAACGACAAAAACAGAAAACCAAAATATTTCAAATAACTTTTTTTTTTCCCCCCGTTATTTGAGTGCAAAATAAGGACAAAAACAGAAAACCAAAATATTTCAGATAACTTTTTTTTTATTTTTTCCCCTTATTTGGGTGCAAAATAAGGACAAAAACAGAAAACCAAAATATTTCTGATAATTTTTTTTTTATTTTTTCCCGTTATTTGGGTGCAAAATAAGGACAAAAACAGAAAACCAAAATATATCAGAAAACTTTTTTTTTATTTTTTACGTTATTTGGGTGCAAAATAAGGATAAGAACAGAAAACCAAAATATTTCAGATAATTTTTTTTTTATATTTTCCCGTTATTTGGTTTAAAAATAACGACAAAAACATAAAACAAAAATATTTCAAATAACTTTTTTTTTTCCCCCGTTATTTGGGTGCAAAATAAGGACAAAAACAGAAAACCAAAATATTTCAGATAACTTTTTTTTTCTTTTTTCCCGTTATTTGGGTGCAAAATAACGACAAAAACAGAAAACCAAAATATTTCAAACAACTTTTTTTTTCCCCCGTTATTTGGGTGCAAAATAAGGACAAAAACAGAAAACCCAAATTTTTCAGATAATTTTTTTTTTATATTTTCCCGTTATTTGGGTGCAAAATAAGGACAAAAACAGAAAACCAAAATATTTCCAAATAACTTTTTTTTTCTTTTTTCCCGTTATTTGGGTGAAAAATAACGACAAAAACAGAAAACCAAAATATTTCAAATAACTTTTTTTTTTCCCCCGTTATTTGGGTGCAAAATAAGGACAAAAACAGAAAACCAAAATATTTCAGATAACTTTTTTTTTATATTTCCCGTTATTTGGGTGCAAAATAAGGACAAAAACAGAAAACCAAAATATTTCAGATAATTTTTTTTTTATATTTTCCCGTTATTTGGGTGCAAGATAAGGACAAAAACAGAAAACCAAAATATTTCCAAATAACTTTTATTTTCTTTTTTCCCGTTATTTGGGTGCAAAATAACGACAAAAACAGAAAACCAAAATATTTCAAACAACTTTTTTTTCCCCCGTTATTTGGGTGCAAAATAAGGACAAAAACAGAAAACCAAAATATTTCAGATAATTTTTTTTTTATATTTTCCCGTTATTTGGGTGCAAAATAAGGACAAAAACAGAAAACCAAAATATTTCCAAATAACTTTTTTTTTCTTTTTTCCCGTTATTTGGGTGCAAAATAACGACAAAAACAGAAAACCAAAATATTTCAAATAACTTTTTTTTTTCCCCCGTTATTTGGGTGCAAAATAAGGACATAAACAGAAAACCAAAATATTTCTGATATTTTTTTTTTTATTTTTTCCCGTTATTTGGGTGCAAAATAAGGACAAAAACAGAAAGAAAACCAAAATATATCAGAAAACTTTTTTTTT
Source organism: Empis livida (assembly GCA_963932195.1). Lineage (NCBI taxonomy): Eukaryota > Metazoa > Arthropoda > Insecta > Diptera > Empididae > Empis > Empis livida. The sequence goes on from CAWVQG010000049.1 coordinate 17,036, forward strand.
CTTTTTTCCGTTATTTGGGTGCAAAATAAGGATAAGAACAGAAAACCAAAATATTTCAGATAATTTTTTTTTTATATTTTCCCGTTATTTGGGTGCAAAATAACGACAAAAACAGAAAACCAAAATATTTCAGATAATTTTTTTTTTATATTTTCCCGTTATTTGGGTGCAAAATAAGGACAAAAACAGAAAACCAAAATATTTCCAAATAACTTTTTTTTTCTTTTTTCCCGTTATTTGGGTGCAAAATAAAGACAAAAACAGAAAACCAAAATATTTCAAATAACTTTTTTTTTTCCCCCGTTATTTGGGTGCAAAATAAGGACAAAAACAGAAAACCAAAATATTTCAGGTAACTTTTTTTTTATTTTTTCCCCTTATTTGGGTGCAAAATAAGGACAAAAACAGAAAACCAAAATATTTCTGATAATTTTTTTTTTATTTTTTCCCGTTATTTGGGTGCAAAATAAGGACAAAAACAGAAAACCAAAATATATCAGAAAACTTTTTTTTCTTTTTTCCGTTATTTGGGTGCAAAATAAGGATAAGAACAGAAAACCAAAATATTTCAGATAATTTTTTTTTTATATTTTCCCGTTATTTGGGTGCTAATTAAGGACAAAAACAGAAAACCAAAATATTTCTGATAATTTTTTTTTTATTTTTTCCCGTTATTTGGGTGCAAAATAAGGACAAAAACAGAAAACCAAAATATATCAGAAAACTTTTTTTTCTTTTTTCCGTTATTTGGGTGCAAAATAAGGATAAGAACAGAAAACCAAAATATTTCAGATAATTTTTTTTTTATATTTTCCCGTTATTTGGGTGCTAATTAAGGACAAAAACAGAAAACCAAAATATTTCAGATAACTTTTTTTTTCTTTTTTCCCGTTATTTGGGTGCAAAATAACGACAAAAACAGAAAACCAAAATATTTCAAACAACTTTTTTTTTCCCCCGTTATTTGGGTGCAAAATAAGGACAAAAACAGAAAACCAAAATATTTCAGATAATTTTTTTTTTATATTTTCCCGTTATTTGGGTGCAAAATAAGGACAAAAACAGAAAACCAAAATATTTCCAAATAACTTTTTTTTTCTTTTTTCCCATTATTTGGGTGCAAAATAACGACAAAAACAGAAAACCAAAATATTTCAAATAACTTTTTTTTTTCCCCCTTTATTTGGGTGCAAAATAAGGACAAAAACAGAAAACCAAAATATTTCAGATAACTTTTTTTTTATTTTTTCCCCTTATTTGGGTGCAAAATAAGGACAAAAACAGAAAACCAAAATATTTCTGATAATTTTTTTTTTATTTTTTCCCGTTATTTGGGTGCAAAACAAGGACAAAAACAGAAAACCAAAATATATCAGAAAACTTTTTTTTTATTTTTTCCCGTTATTTAGGTGCAAAATAAGGACAAAAAAAAAACCAAAATATTTCACATCTTTTTTTTTTATTTTTTCCCCTTATTTGGGTGCAAAATAAGGACAAAAACAGAAAACCAAAATATTTCTGATAATTTTTTTAAAATTTTTTCCCGTTATTTGGGTGCAAAATAAGGACAAAAACAGAAAACCAAAATATATCAGAAAACTTTTTTTTTATTTTTTCCCGTTATTTAGGTGCAAAATAAGGACAAAAAAAAACCAAAATATTTCACATATTTTTTTTTTATTTTTTCCCCTTATTTGGGTGCAAAATAAGGACAAAAACAGAAAACCAAAATATTTCTGATAATTTTTTTAAAATTTTTTCCCGTTATTTGGGTGCAAAATATGGACAAAAACAGAAAACCAAAATATTTCAGATAACTTTTTTTTTCCCCCCTTATTTAGGCGCAAAATATGGAAAAAACAGAAAACCAAAATATTTCAAATAACTTTTTTTTTCTTTTTTTACGTTATTTTGGGGGCAAAATAAGGACAAAAACAGAAAACCAAAATATTTCAAATAACTATTTTTTTTCTTTCTTCACGTTATTTGGGTGCAAAATAAAGACAAAAACAGAAAACCAAAATATTTCAAATAACTTTTTTTTCTTTTTTCCCGTTATTTGGGTGCAAATTAAGGACAAAAACAGAAAACCAAAATATTTCAGATAACTTTTTTTTCCTTTTTTTCCGTTATTTGGGGGCAAAATAAGGACAAAAACAGAATACCAAAATATTTCAACTAACTTTTTTTTTCTTTTTTCCCGTTATTTGGGTGCAAAATAAGGACCAAAAAAGGAAAACCAAAATATTTCAAATAACTTTTTTTCCCGTTATTTGGGTGCAAAATAAGGACAAAAACAGAAAACCAAAATATTTCAAATAACTTTTTTTTTCTTTTTTCCCGTTATTTGGGTGCAAAATAAGGACAAACACAGAAAACCAAAATATTTCAAAAACCTTTGTTTTTATTTTTTCCCGCTATTTGGGTGTAAAATAAGGACAAAAACAGAAAACCAAAATATTTCAGATAACTTTTTTTTTATTTTTTCCCGTTATTTAGGTGCAAAATAAGGACAAAAAAAAAAACCAAAATATTTCACATATTTTTTTTTTATTTTTTCCCCTTATTTGGGTGCAAAATAAGGACAAAAACAGAAAACCAAAATATTTCTGATAATTTTTTTTAAAATTTTTTCCCGTTATTTGGGTGCAAAATAAGGACAAAAACAGAAAACCAAAATATTTCAGATAACTTTTTTTTTTCCCGTTATTTAGGCGCAAAATATGGAAAAAACAGAAAACCAAAATATTTCAGATAACTTTTTTATATTTTTTCCCGTTATTTGGGTGCAAAATAAGGACAAAAACAGAAAACCAAAATATTTCAGATAACCTTTTTCTTCTTTTTTCCCGTTATTTGGTTGAAAAATAAGGACAAAAACAGAAAACCAAAATATTTCAGATAACTTTTTTTTTCTTTATTCCCGTTATTTGGGTGCAAAATAAGGACAAAAACAGAAAACCAAAATATTTCAAATAATTTTTTTTTTCTTTTTTTACGTTATTTTGGGGGCAAAATAAGGACAAAAACAGAAAACCAAAATATTTCAACTAACTTTTTTTTTCTTTTTTCCCGTTATTTGGGTGCAACATAAGGACAAAAACAGAAAACCAAAATATTTCAGATAACTTTTTTTTATTTTTTCCCGTTATTTGGGTGCAAAATAAGGACAAAAAAAAAACCAAAATATTTCACATATTTTTTTTTTATTTTTTCCCTTATTTGGGTGCAAAATAAGGACAAAAACAGAAAACCAAAATATTTCTGATAATTTTTTTTAAATTTTTTCCCGTTATTTGGGTGCAAAATAAGGACAAAAACAGAAAACCAAAATATTTCAGATAACTTTTTTTTTTTCCCGTTATTTAGGCGCAAAATATGGAAAAAACAGAAAGCCAAAATATTTCAGATAACTTTTTTTTATTTTTTCCCGTTATTTGGGTGCAAAATAAGCACAAAAACAGAAAACCAAAATATTTCAGATAACCTTTTTCTTCTTTTTTCCCGTTATTTGGTTGAAAAATAAGGACAAAAACCGAAAACCAAAATATTTCAGATAACTTTTTTTTTCTTTATTCCCGTTATTTGGGTGCAAAATAAGGACAAAAACAGAAAACCAAAATATTTCAAATAACTTTTTTTTCTTTTTTTACGTTATTTTGGGGGCAAAATAAGGACAAAAACAGAAAACCAAAATATTTCAACTAACTTTTTTTTTCTTTTTTCCCGTTATTTGGGTGCAAAATAAGGACCAAAAAAGGAAAACCAAAATATTTCAAATAACTTTTTTTCACATTATTTGGGTGCAAAATAAGGACAAACACAGAAAACCAAAATATTTCAAAAACCTTTTTTTTTATTTTTTCCCGCTATTTGGGTGCAAAATAAGGACAAAAACAGAAAACCAAAATATTTCAGATAACTTTTTTTTTCTTTTTTCCCGTTATTTGGGTGCAAAATAAGGACAAAAACAGAAAACCAAAATATATCAGAAAACTTTTTTTTTATTTTTTCCCGTTATTTAACTTTTTTTTTATTTTTTCCCGTTATTTTTTTTTTTATTTTTTCCCGTTATTTAGGTGCAAAATTTGGGTGCAAAATAAGGACAAAAACAGAAAACCAAAATATTTCTGATAATTTTTTTAAAATTTTTTCCCGTTATTTGGGTGCAAAATAAGGACAAAAACAGAAAACCAAAATATTTCAGATAACTTTTTTTATTTCCCGTTATTTAGGCGCAAAATATGGAAAACACAGAAAACCAAAATATTTCAGATAACTTTTTTTTATTTTTTCCCGTTATTTGGGTGCAAAATAAGGACAAAAACAGAAAACCAAAATATTTCAGATAACCTTTTTCTTCTTTTTTCCCGTTATTTGGTTGAAAAATAAGGACAAAAACAGAAAACCAAAATATTTCAGATAACTTTTTTTTTCTTTATTCCCGTTATTTGGGTGCAAAATAAGGACAAAAACAGAAAACCAAAATATTTCAAATAACTTTTTTTTTCTTTTTTTACGTTATTTTGGGGGCAAAATAAGGACAAAAACAGAAAACCAAAATATTTCAACTAACTTTTTTTTTCTTTTTTCCCGTTATTTGGGTGCAACATAAGGACAAAACCAGAAAACCAAAATATTTCAGATAACTTTTTTTTATTTTTTCCCGTTATTTGGGTGCAAAATAAGGACAAAAACAGAAAACCAAAATATTTCAGATAACTTTTTTTTTTCCCCGTTATTTAGGCGCAAAATAAGGACAAAAACAGAAAACCAAAATATTTCAGATAACTTTTTTTTTCTTTATTCCCGTTATTTTGGTGCAAAATAAGGACAAAAACAGAAAACCAAAATATTTCAAATAACTTTTTTTTTCTTTTTTTCCGTTATTTGGGTGCCAAATAAGGACAAAAACAGAAAACCAAAATATTTCAGATAACTTTTTTTTTCTTTTTTCCGTTATTTGGGGACAAAATAAAGAACAAAAACAGAAAACCAAAATATTTCAGATAACTTTTTTTTTCTTTTTTCCCGTTATTTGGGTGCAAAATAAGGACAAAAACAGAAAACTAAAATATTTCAGATAACTTTTTGTTTATTTTTGCCCATTATTTGGGTGCAAAATAAGGACAAAAACAGAAAACCAAAATATTTCAGATAATTTTTTTTTTATATTTTCCCGTTATTTGGGTGCAAAATAAGGACAAAAACCGAAAACCAAATTATTTCAAATAACTTTTTTTTTTCCCGTTATTTGGGTGCAAAATAAGGACAAAAACCGAAAACCAAAATATTTCAAATAACTTTTTTTTTTTTCCCCGTTATTTGGGTGCAAAATAACGACAAAAACAGAAAACCAAAATATTTCAAATAACTTTTTTTTTCCCCGTTATTTGGTGCAAAATTAGGACAAAAACAGAAAACCAAAATATTTCAGGTAACTTTTTTTTAATTTTTTCCCCTTATTTGGGTGCGAAATAAGGACAAAAAAAGAAAACCAAAATATTTCAGATATTTTTTTTTATTTTTTCCCGTTATTTGGGTGCAAAATAAGGACAAAAACAGAAAACCAAAATATTTCAAATAACTTTTTTTTTCTTTTTTCCCGTTATTTGGGTGCAAAATAAGGACAAAAACAGAAAACCAAAATATTTCAGATAAGTTTTTTTTTATATTTTCCCGTTATTTGGGTGCAAAATAAGGACAAAAACCGAAAACCAAAATATTTCAAATAACTTTTTTTTTTTCCCCGTTATTTGGGTGCAAAATAACGACAAAAACAGAAAACCAAAATATTTCAAATAACTTTTTTTTTCCCCGTTATTTGGGTGCAAAATGAGGACAAAAACAGAAAACCAAAATATTTCAGGTAACTTTTTTTTTATTTTTTCCCCTTATTTGGGTGCAAAATAAGGACAAAAACAGAAAACCAAAATATTTCTGATAATTTTTTTTTTATTTTTTTCCCGTTATTTGGTGCAAAATAAGGACAAAAACAGAAAACCAAAATATTTCAGATAACTTTTTTTTTCATTTTTCCCGTTATTTGGGTGCAAAATAAGGATAAGAACAGAAAACCAAAATATTTCAGATAACTTTTTTGTTATTTTTTCCCGTTTTTTGGGTGCAAAATAAGGACAAAAACAGAAAACCAAAATATTTCAAATAACTTTTTTTTTATTTTTTCCCGTTATTTAGGTGCAAAATAAGGACAAAAAAAAGAAAACCAGAATATTTCAGATAATTTTTTTTTTATTTTTCCCGTTATTTGGGTGCAAAATAAGGACAAAAACAGAAAACCAAAATATTTCAAATATCTTTTTTTTCTTTTTTCCCGTTATTTGGGTGCAAAATAAGGACAAAAAACAGAAAACCAAAATATTACAGATAATTTTTTTTTTATTTTTTCCCTTTATTTGGGTGCAAAATAAGGACAAAAACAGAAAACCAAAATATTTCAAATAACTTTTTCTTTCTTTTTTCCCGTCATTTGGGTGCAAAATAACGACAAAAACAGAAAACCAAAATATTTCAAATAACTTTTTTTTTTCCCGTTATTGGGGTGCAAAATAAGGACAAAAACAGAAAACCAAAATATTTCAAATAACTTTTTTTTTTTCTTTTTTCCTGTTATTTGGGTGCAAAATAAGGACAAAAACAGAAAACCAAAATATTTCAAATAACTATTTTTTTTCTTCTTCCCGTTATTTGGGTGCAAAATAAAGACAAAAACAGAAAACCAAAATATTTCAAATAACTTTTTTTTCTTTTTTCCCGTTATTTGGTTGCAAAATAAGGACAAAAACAGAAAACCAAAATATTTCAGATAACTTTTTTTTTCTTTTTTTCCGTTATTTGGGGGCAAAATAAGGACAAAAACAGAAAACCAAAATATTTCAACTAACTTTTTTTTTCTTTTTTCCCGTTATTTGGGTGCAAAATAAGGACAAACACAGAAAACCAAAATATTTCAAAACCTTTTTTTTTATTTTTTACCGCTATTTGCGTGCAAAATAAGGACAAAAACAGAAAACCAAAATATTTCAGATAACTTTTTTTTTCTTTTTTCCCGTTATTTGGGTGCAAAAATAAGGACAAAAACAGAAAACCAAAATATTTCAGATAACTTTTTTTTATTTTTTCCCATTATTTGGGTGCAAAATAAGGACAAAAACAGAAAACCAAAATATTTCACATTTATTTTTTCCCCTTATTTGGGTGCAAAATAAGGACAAAAACAGAAAACCAAAATATTTCAGATATTTTTTTTTTATTTTTTCCCGTTATTTGGGTGCAAAATAAGGACAAAAACAGAAAACCAAAATATTTCTGATAATTTTTTTTTTATTTTTTCCCGTTATTTGGGTGCAAAATAAGGACAAAAACAGAAAACCAAAATATTTCAAATAACTTTTTTTTTCCCCGTTATTGGGGTGCAAAATAAGGACAAAAACAGAAAACCAGAATATTTCAGATAACTTATTTTTTATTTTTTCCCCTTATTTGGGTGCAAAATAAGGACAAAAACAGAAAACCAAAATATTTCTGATAATTTTTTTTTCTTTTTTCCCGTTATTTGGGTGCAAAATAACGACAAAAACAGAAAACCAAAATATTTCAAATAACTTTTTTTTTCTTTTTTCCGTTATTTGGGTGCAAAATAACGACAAAAACAGAAAACCAAAATATTTCAAATAACTTTTTTTTCCCCCGTTATTTGGGTGCAAAATAAGGACAAAAACAGAAAACCAAAATATTTCAGATAACTTATTTTTTATTTTTTCCCCTTATTTGGGTGCAAAATAAGGACAAAAGCAGAAAACCAAAATATTTCTGATAATTTTTTTTTTATTTTTTCCCGTTATTTGGGTGCAAAATAAGGAGAAAAACAGAAAACCAAAATATATCAGAAAACTTTTTTTTTCTTTTTTCCGTTATTTGGGTGCAAAATAAGGATAAGAAGAGAAAACCAAAATATTTCAGATAACTTTTTTTTTTGTTTTTTACCTTTATTTGGGTGCAAAATAAGGACAAAAACAAAAAAACCAAAATATTTCTGATAATTTTTTTTAAACTTTTTCCCGTTATTTGGGTGCAAAATAAGGACAAAAACAGAAAACCAAAATATTTCAGATAACTTTTTATTTCCCGTTATTTAGCCCGCAAAATATGGAAAAAACAGAAAACCAAAATATTTCAGATAACTTTTTTTATTTTTTCCCGTTATTTGGGTGCAAGATAAGGACAAAAACAGAAAACCAAAATATTTCAGATAACTTTTTTTTCTTTTTTCCCGTTATTTGGTTTAAAAATAAGGACAAAAACAGAAAACCAAAATATTTCAGATAACTTTTTTTTCTTTATTCCCGTTATTTGGGTGCAAAATAACGACAAAAACAGAAAACCAAAATATTTCAAATAACTTTTTTTTATTTTTTTACGTTATTTTGGGGGCAAAATAAGGACATAAACAGAAAACCAAAATATTTCAACTAACTTTTTTTTTCTTTTTCCCGTTATTTGGGTGCAAAATAAGGACAAAAAGAGAAAACCAAAATATTTCAGATAACTTTTTTTATTTTTTCCCGTTATTTGGGTGCAAAATAAGGACAAAAACAGAAAACCAAAATATTTCAACTACTTTTTTTTTCTTTTTTCCCGTTATTTGGGTGCAAAATAAGGACAAAAAGAGAAAACCAAAATATTTCAGATAACTTTTTTTTATTTTTTCCCGTTATTTGGGTGCAAAATAAAGACAAAAACAGAAAACCAAAATATTTCAACTAACTTTTTTTTTCTTTTTTCCCGTTATTTGGGTGCAAAATAAGGACAAAAAGAGAAAACCAAAATATTTCAAATAACTTTTTTTTTCTTTTTTCCCGTTATTTGGGTGCAAAATAACGACAAAAACAGAAAACCAAAATATTTCAAATAACTTTTTTTTCCCCCGTTATTTGGGTGCAAAATAAGGACAAAAACAGAAAACCAAAATACTTCAGATAACTTATTTTTTATTTTTTCCCCTTATTTGGGTGCAAAATAAGGACAAAAGCAGAAAACCAAAATATTTCTGATAATTTTTTTTTTATTTTTTCCCGTTATTTGGGTGCAAAATAAGGAGAAAAACAGAAAACCAAAATATATCAGAAAACTTTTTTTTTCTTTTTTCCGTTATTTGGGTGCAAAATAAGGATAAGAAGAGAAAACCAAAATATTTCAGATAACTTTTTTTTTTTGTTTTTTCCCTTTATTTGGGTGCAAAATAAGACAAAAACAGAAAACCAAAATATTTCTGATAATTTTTTTTAAACTTTTTCCCGTTATTTGGGTGCAAAATAAGGACAAAAACAGAAAACCAAAATATTTCAGATAACTTTTTATTTCCCGTTATTTAGCCGCAAAATATGGAAAAAACAGAAAACCAAAATATTTCAGATAACTTTTTTTTATTTTTTCCCGTTATTTGGGTGCAAGATAAGGACAAAAACAGAAAACCAAAATATTTCAGATAACCTTTTTTTTCTTTCTTCCCGTTATTTGGTTTAAAAATAAGGACAAAAACAGAAAACCAAAATATTTCATATAACTTTTTTTTTCTTTTTTCCCGTTATTTGGGTGCAAAATAAGGACAAAAACAGAAAACCAAAATATTTCAAATAACTTTTTTTTTCTTTTTTTACGTTATTTTGGGGGCAAAATAAGGACATAAACAGAAAACCAAAATATTTCAACTAACTTTTTTTTTCTTTTTTCCCGTTATTTGGGTGCAAAATAAGGACAAAAAGAGAAAACCAAAATATTTCAGATAACTTTTTTTTATTTTTTCCCGTTATTTGGGTGCAAAATAAGGACAAAAACAGAAAACCAAAATATTTCAACTAACTTTTTTTTTCTTTTTTCCCGTTATTTGGGTGCAAAATAAGGACAAAAAGAGAAAACCAAAATATTTCAGATAACTTTTTTTTATTTTTTCCCGTTATTTGGGTGCAAAATAAGGACAAAAACAGAAAACCAAAATATTTCAGATAACTTTTTTTTCCCGTTATTTAGGCGCAAAATAAGGACAAAAACAGAAAACCAAAATATTTCAGATAACTTTTTTTTTCTTTATTCCCGTTATTTGGGTGCAAAATAAGGACAAAAACAGAAAATCAAAATATTTCAAATAACTTTTTTTTTCTTTTTTTCCGTTATTTGGGTGCCAAATAAGGACAAAAACAGAAAACCAAAATATTCCAGATAACTTTTTTTTTCTTTTTTTCCGTTATTTGGGTGCAACATAAGGACAAAAACAGAAAACTAAAATATTTCAGATAACTTTTTTTTCTTTATTCCCGTTATTTGGGTGCAAAATAAGGGCAAAAACAGAAAACCAAAATATTTCAAATAACTTTTTTTTTCTTTTTTCCCGTTATTTGGGTGCAAAGTAAGGACAAAAACAGAAAACCAAAATATTTCAGATAACTTTTTTTTTATTTTTTCCCGTTATTTGGGTGCAAAATAAGGACAAAAACAGAAAACCAAAATATTTCAGATAACTTTTTTTTATTTTTTCCCGTTATTTGGGTGCAAAATAAGGACAAAAACAGAAAACCAAAATATTTCAGATAAAGAACAAAAACAAAAAACCAAAATATTTCAACTAACTTTTTTTTTCTTTTTTCCCGTTATTTGGGTGCAACATAAGGACAAAAACAGAAAACTAAAATATTTCAGATAACTTTTTTTTCTTTATTCCCGTCCAAAAAACAGAAAACCAAAATATTTCAAATAACTTTTTTTTTCTTTTTTCCCGTTATTTGGGTGCAAAATAAGGACAAAAACAGAAAACCAAAATATTTCAGATAACTTTTTTTTTATTTTTTCCCGTTATTTGGGTGCAAAATAAGGACAAAAACAGAAAACCAAAATATTTCAGATAACTTTTTTTTATTTTTTCCCGTTATTTGGGTGCAAAATAAGAACAAAAACAGAAAACCAAAATATTTCAGATAACTTTTTTTTTTTTCCCCGTTATTTAGGCGCAAAATAAGGACAAAAACAGAAAACCAAAATATTTCAGATAACTTTTTTTTTCTTTATTCCCGTTATTTGGGTGCAAAATAAAGACAAAAACAGAAAACCAAAATATTTCAAATAACTTTTTTTTTCCCCGTTATTTGGGTGCAAAATAAGGACAAGAACATTATTCCCGTTATTCCCGTTATTTGGGTGCAAAATAATTCCCGTTATTTGGGTGCAAAATGAGGACAAAAACAGAAAACCAAAATATATCAAATAACTTTTTTTTTCTTTTTTTCCGTTATTTGGGTGCAAAATAAGGACAAAAACAGAAAACCAAAATATTTCAGATAACTTTTTTTTTCTTTTCTTCCGTTATTTGGGGGCAAAATAAAGTACAAAAACAGAAGACCAAAATATTTCAACTAACTTTTTTTTTCTTTTTTCCCGTTATTTGGGTGCAATATAAGGACAAAAACAGAAAACAAAAATATTTCAAATAACTTTTTTTTTCTTTATTCCCGTTATTTGGGTGCAAAATAAAGACAAAAACAGAAAACCAAAATATTTCAAATAACTTTTTTTTTTTCTTTTTTCCCGTTATTTGGGTGCAAAATAAGGACAAAAACAGAAAACCAAAATATTTCAAATAACTTTTTTTTTATTTTTTCCCGTTATTTGGGTGCAAAATAAGGACAAAAATTTGGGTGCAAAATAAGGACAAAAAGAGAAAACCAAAATATTTCAGATAACTTTTTTTTATTTTTTCCCGTTATTTGGGTGCAAAATAAGGACAAAAACAGAAAACCAAAATATTTCAACTAACTTTTTTTTTTCTTTTTTCCCGTTATTTGGGTGCAAAATAAGGACACAAAGAGAAAACCAAAATATTTCAGATAACTTTTTTTTATTTTTTCCCGTTATTTGGGTGCAAAATAAGGACAAAAACAGAAAACCAAAATATTTCAGATAACTTTTTTTTCCCGTTATTTAGGCGCAAAATAAGGACAAAAACAGAAAACCAAAATATTTCAGATAACTTTTTTTTTCTTTATTCACGTTATTTGGGTGCAAAATAAGGACAAAAACAGAAAATCAAAATATTTCAAATAACTTTTTTTTTCTTTTTTTCCGTTATTTGGGTGCCAAATAAGGACAAAAACAGAAAACCAAAATATTTCAGATAACTTTTTTTTTCTTTTTTTCCGTTATTTGGGTGCAACATAAGGACAAAAACAGAAAACTAAAATATTTCAGATAACTTTTTTTTCTTTATTCCCGTTATTTGGGTGGAAAATAAGGGCAAAAACAGAAAACCAAAATATTTCAAATAACTTTTTTTTTCTTTTTTCCCGTTATTTGGGTGCAAAATAAGGACAAAAACAGAAAACCAAAATATTTCAGATAACTTTTTTTTTATTTTTTCCCGTTATTTGGGTGCAAAATAAGGACAAAAACAGAAAACCAAAATATTTCAGATAACTTTTTTTTATTTTTTCCCGTTATTTGGGTGCAAAATAAGGACAAAAACAGAAAACCAAAATATTTCAGATAACTTTTTTTTTTTCCCCGTTATTTAGGCGCAAAATAAGGACAAAAACAGAAAACCAAAATATTTCAGATAACTTTTTTTTCTTTATTCCCGTTATTTGGGTGCAAAATAAAGAACAAAAACAAAAAACCAAAATATTTCAACTAACTTTTTTTTTCTTTTTTCCCGTTATTTGGGTGCAACATAAGGACAAAAACAGAAAACTAAAATATTTCAGATAACTTTTTTTTCTTTATTCCCGTTATTTGGGTGCAAAAAACAGAAAACCAAAATATTTCAAATAACTTTTTTTTTCTTTTTTCCCGTTATTTGGGTGCAAAATAAGGACAAAAACAGAAAACCAAAATATTTCAGATAACTTTTTTTTTATTTTTTCCCGTTATTTGGGTGCAAAATAAGGACAAAAACAGAAAACCAAAATATTTCAGATAACTTTTTTTTATTTTTTCCCGTTATTTGGGTGCAAAATAAGAACAAAAACAGAAAACCAAAATATTTCAGATAACTTTTTTTTTTCCCCGTTATTTAGGCGCAAAATAAGGACAAAAACAGAAAACCAAAATATTTCAGATAACTTTTTTTTTCTTTATTCCCGTTATTTGGGTGCAAAATAAAGACAAAAACAGAAAACCAAAATATTTCAAATAACTTTTTTTTCCCCCGTTATTTGGGTGCAAAATAAGGACAAGAACATTATTCCCGTTATTCCCGTTATTTGGGTGCAAAATAATTCCCGTTATTTGGGTGCAAAATGAGGACAAAAACAGAAAACCAAAATATATCAAATAACTTTTTTTTTCTTTTTTCCGTTATTTGGGTGCAAAATAAGGACAAAAACAGAAAACCAAAATATTTCAGATAACTTTTTTTTTCTTTTTTTCCGTTATTTGGGGGCAAAATAAAGTACAAAAACAGAAGACCAAAATATTTCAACTAACTTTTTTTTTTCTTTTTTCCCGTTATTTGGGTGCAATATAAGGACAAAAACAGAAAACAAAAATATTTCAAATAACTTTTTTTTTCTTTATTCCCGTTATTTGGGTGCAAAATAAAGACAAAAACAGAAAACCAAAATATTTCAAATAACTTTTTTTTTTTCTTTTTTCCCGTTATTTGGGTGCATAATAAGGACAAAAACAGAAAACCAAAATATTTCAAATAACTTTTTTTTTCTTTTTTCCCGTTATTTGGGTGCAACATAAGGACAAAAACAGAAAACTAAAATATTTCAGATAACTTTTTTTTCTTTATTCCCGTTATTTGGGTGCAAAATAAAGAACAAAAACAAAAAACCAAAATATTTCAACTAACTTTTTTTTTCTTTTTTCCCGTTATTTGGGTGCAACATAAGGACAAAAACAGAAAACTAAAATATTTCAGATAACTTTTTTTTCTTTATTCCCGTTATTTGGGTGCAAAAAACAGAAAACCAAAATATTTCAAATAACTTTTTTTTTCTTTTTTCCCGTTATTTGGGTGCAAAATAAGGACAAAAACAGAAAACCAAAATATTTCAGATAACTTTTTTTTTATTTTTTCCCGTTATTTGGGTGCAAAATAAGGACAAAAACAGAAAACCAAAATATTTCAGATAACTTTTTTTTATTTTTTCCCGTTATTTGGGTGCAAAATAAGAACAAAAACAGAAAACCAAAATATTTCAGATAACTTTTTTTTTTCCCCGTTATTTAGGCGCAAAATAAGGACAAAAACAGAAAACCAAAATATTTCAGATAACTTTTTTTTTCTTTATTCCCGTTATTTGGGTGCAAAATAAAGACAAAAACAGAAAACCAAAATATTTCAAATAACTTTTTTTTTCCCCGTTATTTGGGTGCAAAATAAGGACAAGAACATTATTCCCGTTATTCCCGTTATTTGGGTGCAAAATAATTCCCGTTATTTGGGTGCAAAATGAGGACAAAAACAGAAAACCAAAATATATCAAATAACTTTTTTTTTCTTTTTTTCCGTTATTTGGGTGCAAAATAAGGACAAAAACAGAAAACCAAAATATTTCAGATAACTTTTTTTTTCTTTTTTTCCGTTATTTGGGGGCAAAATAAAGTACAAAAACAGAAGACCAAAATATTTCAACTAACTTTTTTTTTTCTTTTTTCCCGTTATTTGGGTGCAATATAAGGAAAAAAACAGAAAACAAAAATATTTCAAATAACTTTTTTTTTCTTTATTCCCGTTATTTGGGTGCAAAATAAAGACAAAAACAGAAAACCAAAATATTTCAAATAACTTTTTTTTTTTCTTTTTTCCCGTTATTTGGGTGCAAAATAAGGACAAAAACAGAAAACCAAAATATTTCAAATAACTTTTTTTTTATTTTCTCCCGTTATTTGGGTGCAAAATAAGGACAAAAACAGAAAACCAATATATTTCAAATAACTTTTTTTTTATTTTTTCCCGTTATTTGGGTGCAAAATAAGGACAAAAACAGAAAACCAAAATATTTCAGATAATTTTTTTTTTCTTTTTTCCCGTTATTTGGGTGCAAAATAAGGACAAAAACAGAAAACCAAATTATTTCAGATAACTTTTTTTCATTTTTTCCTGTTATTTGGGTGCAAAATAAGGACAAAAACAGAAAACCAAAATATTTCAAATAACTTTTTTTTTATTTTTTCCCGTTATTTGGGTACAAAATAAGGACAAAAACAGAAAACCAAAATATTTCAAATAACTTTTTTTTTCTTTTTTCCCGTTATTTGGGTGCAAAATAAAGACAAAAACAGAAAACCAAAATATTTCAAATAACTTTTTTTTTCTTTTTTCCCGTCATTTGGGTGCAAAATAAGGACAAAAACAGAAAACCAAAATATTTCAAATAACTTTTTTTTTATTTTTTCCCGTTATTTGGGTGCAAAATAAGGACAAAAACAGAAAACCAAAATATTTCAAATAACTTTTTTTTTCTTTTTTCCCGTCATTTGGGTGCAAAATAAGGACAAAAACAGAAAACCAAAATATTTCAAATAACTTTTTTTTTATTTTTTCCCGTTATTTGGGTGCAAAATAAGGACAAAAGAAAAAAACCAAAATATTTCAGATAACTTTTTTTTTCTTTTTTCCCGTTATTTGGGTGCAAAATAAAGACAAAAACAGAAAACCAAAATATTTCAGATAACTATTTTTTATTTTTTCCCGTTTGGTTGCAAAATAAGGACAAAACCAGAAAACCAAAATATTTCAGTTAATTTTTTTTTTGCTTTTT
>CAWVQG010000050.1:0-18760 GCA_963932195.1 Empis livida
AGACACAGACTGACAGAGACAGAGACAGAGACAGAGACAGAGACAGAGACAGAGACAGAGACAGAGACAGAGACAGAGACAGAGACAGAGACAGAGACAGAGACAGAGACAGAGACAGAGACAGAGACAGAGACAGAGACAGAGACAGAGACAGAGACAGAGACAGAGACAGAGACAGAGACAGAGACAGAGACAGAGACAGAGACAGAGACAGAGACAGAGACAGAGACAGAGACAGAGACAGAGACAGAGACAGAGACAGAGACAGAGACAGAGACAGAGACAGAGACAGAGACAGAGACAGAGACAGAGACAGAGACAGAGACAGAGACAGAGACAGAGACAGAGACAGAGACAGAGACAGAGACAGAGACAGAGACAGAGACAGAGACAGAGACAGAGACAGAGACAGAGACAGAGACAGAGACAGAGACAGAGACAGAGACAGAGACAGAGACAGAGACAGAGACAGAGACAGAGACAGAGACAGAGACAGAGACAGAGACAGAGACAGAGACAGAGACAGAGACAGAGACAGAGACAGAGACAGAGACAGAGACAGAGACAGAGACAGAGACAGAGACAGAGACAGAGACAGAGACAGAGACAGAGACAGAGACAGAGACAGAGACAGAGACAGAGACAGAGACAGAGACAGAGACAGAGACAGAGACAGAGACAGAGACAGAGACAGAGACAGAGACAGAGACAGAGACAGAGACAGAGACAGAGACAGAGACAGAGACAGAGACAGAGACAGAGACAGAGACAGAGACAGAGACAGAGACAGAGACAGAGACAGAGACAGAGACAGAGACAGAGACAGAGACAGAGACAGAGACAGAGACAGAGACAGAGACAGAGACAGAGACAGAGACAGAGACAGAGACAGAGACAGAGACAGAGACAGAGACAGAGACAGAGACAGAGACAGAGACAGAGACAGAGACAGAGACAGAGACAGAGACAGAGACAGAGACAGAGACAGAGACAGAGACAGAGACAGAGACAGAGACAGAGACAGAGACAGAGACAGAGACAGAGACAGAGACAGAGACAGAGACAGAGACAGAGACAGAGACAGAGACAGAGACAGAGACAGAGACAGAGACAGAGACAGAGACAGAGACAGAGACAGAGACAGAGACAGAGACAGAGACAGAGACAGAGACAGAGACAGAGACAGAGACAGAGACAGAGACAGAGACAGAGACAGAGACAGAGACAGAGACAGAGACAGAGACAGAGACAGAGACAGAGACAGAGACAGAGACAGAGACAGAGACAGAGACAGAGACAGAGACAGAGACAGAGACAGAGACAGAGACAGAGACAGAGACAGAGACAGAGACAGAGACAGAGACAGAGACAGAGACAGAGACAGAGACAGAGACAGAGACAGAGACAGAGACAGAGACAGAGACAGAGACAGAGACAGAGACAGAGACAGAGACAGAGACAGAGACAGAGACAGAGACAGAGACAGAGACAGAGACAGAGACAGAGACAGAGACAGAGACAGAGACAGAGACAGAGACAGAGACAGAGACAGAGACAGAGACAGAGACAGAGACAGAGACAGAGACAGAGACAGAGACAGAGACAGAGACAGAGACAGAGACAGAGACAGAGACAGAGACAGAGACAGAGACAGAGACAGAGACAGAGACAGAGACAGAGACAGAGACAGAGACAGAGACAGAGACAGAGACAGAGACAGAGACAGAGACAGAGACAGAGACAGAGACAGAGACAGAGACAGAGACAGAGACAGAGACAGAGACAGAGACAGAGACAGAGACAGAGACAGAGACAGAGACAGAGACAGAGACAGAGACAGAGACAGAGACAGAGACAGAGACAGAGACAGAGACAGAGACAGAGACAGAGACAGAGACAGAGACAGAGACAGAGACAGAGACAGAGACAGAGACAGAGACAGAGACAGAGACAGAGACAGAGACAGAGACAGAGACAGAGACAGAGACAGAGACAGAGACAGAGACAGAGACAGAGACAGAGACAGAGACAGAGACAGAGACAGAGACAGAGACAGAGACAGAGACAGAGACAGAGACAGAGACAGAGACAGAGACAGAGACAGAGACAGAGACAGAGACAGAGACAGAGACAGAGACAGAGACAGAGACAGAGACAGAGACAGAGACAGAGACAGAGACAGAGACAGAGACAGAGACAGAGACAGAGACAGAGACAGAGACAGAGACAGAGACAGAGACAGAGACAGAGACAGAGACAGAGACAGAGACAGAGACAGAGACAGAGACAGAGACAGAGACAGAGACAGAGACAGAGACAGAGACAGAGACAGAGACAGAGACAGAGACAGAGACAGAGACAGAGACAGAGACAGAGACAGAGACAGAGACAGAGACAGAGACAGAGACAGAGACAGAGACAGAGACAGAGACAGAGACAGAGACAGAGACAGAGACAGAGACAGAGACAGAGACAGAGACAGAGACAGAGACAGAGACAGAGACAGAGACAGAGACAGAGACAGAGACAGAGACAGAGACAGAGACAGAGACAGAGACAGAGACAGAGACAGAGACAGAGACAGAGACAGAGACAGAGACAGAGACAGAGACAGAGACAGAGACAGAGACAGAGACAGAGACAGAGACAGAGACAGAGACAGAGACAGAGACAGAGACAGAGACAGAGACAGAGACAGAGACAGAGACAGAGACAGAGACAGAGACAGAGACAGAGACAGAGACAGAGACAGAGACAGAGACAGAGACAGAGACAGAGACAGAGACAGAGACAGAGACAGAGACAGAGACAGAGACAGAGACAGAGACAGAGACAGAGACAGAGACAGAGACAGAGACAGAGACAGAGACAGAGACAGAGACAGAGACAGAGACAGAGACAGAGACAGAGACAGAGACAGAGACAGAGACAGAGACAGAGACAGAGACAGAGACAGAGACAGAGACAGAGACAGAGACAGAGACAGAGACAGAGACAGAGACAGAGACAGAGACAGAGACAGAGACAGAGACAGAGACAGAGACAGAGACAGAGACAGAGACAGAGACAGAGACAGAGACAGAGACAGAGACAGAGACAGAGACAGAGACAGAGACAGAGACAGAGACAGAGACAGAGACAGAGACAGAGACAGAGACAGAGACAGAGACAGAGACAGAGACAGAGACAGAGACAGAGACAGAGACAGAGACAGAGACAGAGACAGAGACAGAGACAGAGACAGAGACAGAGACAGAGACAGAGACAGAGACAGAGACAGAGACAGAGACAGAGACAGAGACAGAGACAGAGACAGAGACAGAGACAGAGACAGAGACAGAGACAGAGACAGAGACAGAGACAGAGACAGAGACAGAGACAGAGACAGAGACAGAGACAGAGACAGAGACAGAGACAGAGACAGAGACAGAGACAGAGACAGAGACAGAGACAGAGACAGAGACAGAGACAGAGACAGAGACAGAGACAGAGACAGAGACAGAGACAGAGACAGAGACAGAGACAGAGACAGAGACAGAGACAGAGACAGAGACAGAGACAGAGACAGAGACAGAGACAGAGACAGAGACAGAGACAGAGACAGAGACAGAGACAGAGACAGAGACAGAGACAGAGACAGAGACAGAGACAGAGACAGAGACAGAGACAGAGACAGAGACAGAGACAGAGACAGAGACAGAGACAGAGACAGAGACAGAGACAGAGACAGAGACAGAGACAGAGACAGAGACAGAGACAGAGACAGAGACAGAGACAGAGACAGAGACAGAGACAGAGACAGAGACAGAGACAGAGACAGAGACAGAGACAGAGACAGAGACAGAGACAGAGACAGAGACAGAGACAGAGACAGAGACAGAGACAGAGACAGAGACAGAGACAGAGACAGAGACAGAGACAGAGACAGAGACAGAGACAGAGACAGAGACAGAGACAGAGACAGAGACAGAGACAGAGACAGAGACAGAGACAGAGACAGAGACAGAGACAGAGACAGAGACAGAGACAGAGACAGAGACAGAGACAGAGACAGAGACAGAGACAGAGACAGAGACAGAGACAGAGACAGAGACAGAGACAGAGACAGAGACAGAGACAGAGACAGAGACAGAGACAGAGACAGAGACAGAGACAGAGACAGAGACAGAGACAGAGACAGAGACAGAGACAGAGACAGAGACAGAGACAGAGACAGAGACAGAGACAGAGACAGAGACAGAGACAGAGACAGAGACAGAGACAGAGACAGAGACAGAGACAGAGACAGAGACAGAGACAGAGACAGAGACAGAGACAGAGACAGAGACAGAGACAGAGACAGAGACAGAGACAGAGACAGAGACAGAGACAGAGACAGAGACAGAGACAGAGACAGAGACAGAGACAGAGACAGAGACAGAGACAGAGACAGAGACAGAGACAGAGACAGAGACAGAGACAGAGACAGAGACAGAGACAGAGACAGAGACAGAGACAGAGACAGAGACAGAGACAGAGACAGAGACAGAGACAGAGACAGAGACAGAGACAGAGACAGAGACAGAGACAGAGACAGAGACAGAGACAGAGACAGAGACAGAGACAGAGACAGAGACAGAGACAGAGACAGAGACAGAGACAGAGACAGAGACAGAGACAGAGACAGAGACAGAGACAGAGACAGAGACAGAGACAGAGACAGAGACAGAGACAGAGACAGAGACAGAGACAGAGACAGAGACAGAGACAGAGACAGAGACAGAGACAGAGACAGAGACAGAGACAGAGACAGAGACAGAGACAGAGACAGAGACAGAGACAGAGACAGAGACAGAGACAGAGACAGAGACAGAGACAGAGACAGAGACAGAGACAGAGACAGAGACAGAGACAGAGACAGAGACAGAGACAGAGACAGAGACAGAGACAGAGACAGAGACAGAGACAGAGACAGAGACAGAGACAGAGACAGAGACAGAGACAGAGACAGAGACAGAGACAGAGACAGAGACAGAGACAGAGACAGAGACAGAGACAGAGACAGAGACAGAGACAGAGACAGAGACAGAGACAGAGACAGAGACAGAGACAGAGACAGAGACAGAGACAGAGACAGAGACAGAGACAGAGACAGAGACAGAGACAGAGACAGAGACAGAGACAGAGACAGAGACAGAGACAGAGACAGAGACAGAGACAGAGACAGAGACAGAGACAGAGACAGAGACAGAGACAGAGACAGAGACAGAGACAGAGACAGAGACAGAGACAGAGACAGAGACAGAGACAGAGACAGAGACAGAGACAGAGACAGAGACAGAGACAGAGACAGAGACAGAGACAGAGACAGAGACAGAGACAGAGACAGAGACAGAGACAGAGACAGAGACAGAGACAGAGACAGAGACAGAGACAGAGACAGAGACAGAGACAGAGACAGAGACAGAGACAGAGACAGAGACAGAGACAGAGACAGAGACAGAGACAGAGACAGAGACAGAGACAGAGACAGAGACAGAGACAGAGACAGAGACAGAGACAGAGACAGAGACAGAGACAGAGACAGAGACAGAGACAGAGACAGAGACAGAGACAGAGACAGAGACAGAGACAGAGACAGAGACAGAGACAGAGACAGAGACAGAGACAGAGACAGAGACAGAGACAGAGACAGAGACAGAGACAGAGACAGAGACAGAGACAGAGACAGAGACAGAGACAGAGACAGAGACAGAGACAGAGACAGAGACAGAGACAGAGACAGAGACAGAGACAGAGACAGAGACAGAGACAGAGACAGAGACAGAGACAGAGACAGAGACAGAGACAGAGACAGAGACAGAGACAGAGACAGAGACAGAGACAGAGACAGAGACAGAGACAGAGACAGAGACAGAGACAGAGACAGAGACAGAGACAGAGACAGAGACAGAGACAGAGACAGAGACAGAGACAGAGACAGAGACAGAGACAGAGACAGAGACAGAGACAGAGACAGAGACAGAGACAGAGACAGAGACAGAGACAGAGACAGAGACAGAGACAGAGACAGAGACAGAGACAGAGACAGAGACAGAGACAGAGACAGAGACAGAGACAGAGACAGAGACAGAGACAGAGACAGAGACAGAGACAGAGACAGAGACAGAGACAGAGACAGAGACAGAGACAGAGACAGAGACAGAGACAGAGACAGAGACAGAGACAGAGACAGAGACAGAGACAGAGACAGAGACAGAGACAGAGACAGAGACAGAGACAGAGACAGAGACAGAGACAGAGACAGAGACAGAGACAGAGACAGAGACAGAGACAGAGACAGAGACAGAGACAGAGACAGAGACAGAGACAGAGACAGAGACAGAGACAGAGACAGAGACAGAGACAGAGACAGAGACAGAGACAGAGACAGAGACAGAGACAGAGACAGAGACAGAGACAGAGACAGAGACAGAGACAGAGACAGAGACAGAGACAGAGACAGAGACAGAGACAGAGACAGAGACAGAGACAGAGACAGAGACAGAGACAGAGACAGAGACAGAGACAGAGACAGAGACAGAGACAGAGACAGAGACAGAGACAGAGACAGAGACAGAGACAGAGACAGAGACAGAGACAGAGACAGAGACAGAGACAGAGACAGAGACAGAGACAGAGACAGAGACAGAGACAGAGACAGAGACAGAGACAGAGACAGAGACAGAGACAGAGACAGAGACAGAGACAGAGACAGAGACAGAGACAGAGACAGAGACAGAGACAGAGACAGAGACAGAGACAGAGACAGAGACAGAGACAGAGACAGAGACAGAGACAGAGACAGAGACAGAGACAGAGACAGAGACAGAGACAGAGACAGAGACAGAGACAGAGACAGAGACAGAGACAGAGACAGAGACAGAGACAGAGACAGAGACAGAGACAGAGACAGAGACAGAGACAGAGACAGAGACAGAGACAGAGACAGAGACAGAGACAGAGACAGAGACAGAGACAGAGACAGAGACAGAGACAGAGACAGAGACAGAGACAGAGACAGAGACAGAGACAGAGACAGAGACAGAGACAGAGACAGAGACAGAGACAGAGACAGAGACAGAGACAGAGACAGAGACAGAGACAGAGACAGAGACAGAGACAGAGACAGAGACAGAGACAGAGACAGAGACAGAGACAGAGACAGAGACAGAGACAGAGACAGAGACAGAGACAGAGACAGAGACAGAGACAGAGACAGAGACAGAGACAGAGACAGAGACAGAGACAGAGACAGAGACAGAGACAGAGACAGAGACAGAGACAGAGACAGAGACAGAGACAGAGACAGAGACAGAGACAGAGACAGAGACAGAGACAGAGACAGAGACAGAGACAGAGACAGAGACAGAGACAGAGACAGAGACAGAGACAGAGACAGAGACAGAGACAGAGACAGAGACAGAGACAGAGACAGAGACAGAGACAGAGACAGAGACAGAGACAGAGACAGAGACAGAGACAGAGACAGAGACAGAGACAGAGACAGAGACAGAGACAGAGACAGAGACAGAGACAGAGACAGAGACAGAGACAGAGACAGAGACAGAGACAGAGACAGAGACAGAGACAGAGACAGAGACAGAGACAGAGACAGAGACAGAGACAGAGACAGAGACAGAGACAGAGACAGAGACAGAGACAGAGACAGAGACAGAGACAGAGACAGAGACAGAGACAGAGACAGAGACAGAGACAGAGACAGAGACAGAGACAGAGACAGAGACAGAGACAGAGACAGAGACAGAGACAGAGACAGAGACAGAGACAGAGACAGAGACAGAGACAGAGACAGAGACAGAGACAGAGACAGAGACAGAGACAGAGACAGAGACAGAGACAGAGACAGAGACAGAGACAGAGACAGAGACAGAGACAGAGACAGAGACAGAGACAGAGACAGAGACAGAGACAGAGACAGAGACAGAGACAGAGACAGAGACAGAGACAGAGACAGAGACAGAGACAGAGACAGAGACAGAGACAGAGACAGAGACAGAGACAGAGACAGAGACAGAGACAGAGACAGAGAGACAGAGACAGAGACAGAGACAGAGACAGAGACGAGAGACAGAGACAGAGACAGAGACAGAGACAGAGACAGAGACAGAGACAGAGACAGAGACAGAGACAGAGACAGAGACAGAGACAGAGACAGAGACAGAGACAGAGACAGAGACAGAGACAGAGACAGAGACAGAGACAGAGACAGAGACAGAGACAGAGACAGAGACAGAGACAGAGACAGAGACAGAGACAGAGACAGAGACAGAGACAGAGACAGAGACAGAGACAGAGACAGAGACAGAGACAGAGACAGAGACAGAGACAGAGACAGAGACAGAGACAGAGACAGAGACAGAGACAGAGACAGAGACAGAGACAGAGACAGAGACAGAGACAGAGACAGAGACAGAGACAGAGACAGAGACAGAGACAGAGACAGAGACAGAGACAGAGACAGAGACAGAGACAGAGACAGAGACAGAGACAGAGACAGAGACAGAGACAGAGACAGAGACAGAGACAGAGACAGAGACAGAGACAGAGACAGAGACAGAGACAGAGACAGAGACAGAGACAGAGACAGAGACAGAGACAGAGACAGAGACAGAGACAGAGACAGAGACAGAGACAGAGACAGAGACAGAGACAGAGACAGAGACAGAGACAGAGACAGAGACAGAGACAGAGACAGAGACAGAGACAGAGACAGAGACAGAGACAGAGACAGAGACAGAGACAGAGACAGAGACAGAGACAGAGACAGAGACAGAGACAGAGACAGAGACAGAGACAGAGACAGAGACAGAGACAGAGACAGAGACAGAGACAGAGACAGAGACAGAGACAGAGACAGAGACAGAGACAGAGACAGAGACAGAGACAGAGACAGAGACAGAGACAGAGACAGAGACAGAGACAGAGACAGAGACAGAGACAGAGACAGAGACAGAGACAGAGACAGAGACAGAGACAGAGACAGAGACAGAGACAGAGACAGAGACAGAGACAGAGACAGAGACAGAGACAGAGACAGAGACAGAGACAGAGACAGAGACAGAGACAGAGACAGAGACAGAGACAGAGACAGAGACAGAGACAGAGACAGAGACAGAGACAGAGACAGAGACAGAGACAGAGACAGAGACAGAGACAGAGACAGAGACAGAGACAGAGACAGAGACAGAGACAGAGACAGAGACAGAGACAGAGACAGAGACAGAGACAGAGACAGAGACAGAGACAGAGACAGAGACAGAGACAGAGACAGAGACAGAGACAGAGACAGAGACAGAGACAGAGACAGAGACAGAGACAGAGACAGAGACAGAGACAGAGACAGAGACAGAGACAGAGACAGAGACAGAGACAGAGACAGAGACAGAGACAGAGACAGAGACAGAGACAGAGACAGAGACAGAGACAGAGACAGAGACAGAGACAGAGACAGAGACAGAGACAGAGACAGAGACAGAGACAGAGACAGAGACAGAGACAGAGACAGAGACAGAGACAGAGACAGAGACAGAGACAGAGACAGAGACAGAGACAGAGACAGAGACAGAGACAGAGACAGAGACAGAGACAGAGACAGAGACAGAGACAGAGACAGAGACAGAGACAGAGACAGAGACAGAGACAGAGACAGAGACAGAGACAGAGACAGAGACAGAGACAGAGACAGAGACAGAGACAGAGACAGAGACAGAGACAGAGACAGAGACAGAGACAGAGACAGAGACAGAGACAGAGACAGAGACAGAGACAGAGACAGAGACAGAGACAGAGACAGAGACAGAGACAGAGACAGAGACAGAGACAGAGACAGAGACAGAGACAGAGACAGAGACAGAGACAGAGACAGAGACAGAGACAGAGACAGAGACAGAGACAGAGACAGAGACAGAGACAGAGACAGAGACAGAGACAGAGACAGAGACAGAGACAGAGACAGAGACAGAGACAGAGACAGAGACAGAGACAGAGACAGAGACAGAGACAGAGACAGAGACAGAGACAGAGACAGAGACAGAGACAGAGACAGAGACAGAGACAGAGACAGAGACAGAGACAGAGACAGAGACAGAGACAGAGACAGAGACAGAGACAGAGACAGAGACAGAGACAGAGACAGAGACAGAGACAGAGACAGAGACAGAGACAGAGACAGAGACAGAGACAGAGACAGAGACAGAGACAGAGACAGAGACAGAGACAGAGACAGAGACAGAGACAGAGACAGAGACAGAGACAGAGACAGAGACAGAGACAGAGACAGAGACAGAGACAGAGACAGAGACAGAGACAGAGACAGAGACAGAGACAGAGACAGAGACAGAGACAGAGACAGAGACAGAGACAGAGACAGAGACAGAGACAGAGACAGAGACAGAGACAGAGACAGAGACAGAGACAGAGACAGAGACAGAGACAGAGACAGAGACAGAGACAGAGACAGAGACAGAGACAGAGACAGAGACAGAGACAGAGACAGAGACAGAGACAGAGACAGAGACAGAGACAGAGACAGAGACAGAGACAGAGACAGAGACAGAGACAGAGACAGAGACAGAGACAGAGACAGAGACAGAGACAGAGACAGAGACAGAGACAGAGACAGAGACAGAGACAGAGACAGAGACAGAGACAGAGACAGAGACAGAGACAGAGACAGAGACAGAGACAGAGACAGAGACAGAGACAGAGACAGAGACAGAGACAGAGACAGAGACAGAGACAGAGACAGAGACAGAGACAGAGACAGAGACAGAGACAGAGACAGAGACAGAGACAGAGACAGAGACAGAGACAGAGACAGAGACAGAGACAGAGACAGAGACAGAGACAGAGACAGAGACAGAGACAGAGACAGAGACAGAGACAGAGACAGAGACAGAGACAGAGACAGAGACAGAGACAGAGACAGAGACAGAGACAGAGACAGAGACAGAGACAGAGACAGAGACAGAGACAGAGACAGAGACAGAGACAGAGACAGAGACAGAGACAGAGACAGAGACAGAGACAGAGACAGAGACAGAGACAGAGACAGAGACAGAGACAGAGACAGAGACAGAGACAGAGACAGAGACAGAGACAGAGACAGAGACAGAGACAGAGACAGAGACAGAGACAGAGACAGAGACAGAGACAGAGACAGAGACAGAGACAGAGACAGAGACAGAGACAGAGACAGAGACAGAGACAGAGACAGAGACAGAGACAGAGACAGAGACAGAGACAGAGACAGAGACAGAGACAGAGACAGAGACAGAGACAGAGACAGAGACAGAGACAGAGACAGAGACAGAGACAGAGACAGAGACAGAGACAGAGACAGAGACAGAGACAGAGACAGAGACAGAGACAGAGACAGAGACAGAGACAGAGACAGAGACAGAGACAGAGACAGAGACAGAGACAGAGACAGAGACAGAGACAGAGACAGAGACAGAGACAGAGACAGAGACAGAGACAGAGACAGAGACAGAGACAGAGACAGAGACAGAGACAGAGACAGAGACAGAGACAGAGACAGAGACAGAGACAGAGACAGAGACAGAGACAGAGACAGAGACAGAGACAGAGACAGAGACAGAGACAGAGACAGAGACAGAGACAGAGACAGAGACAGAGACAGAGACAGAGACAGAGACAGAGACAGAGACAGAGACAGAGACAGAGACAGAGACAGAGACAGAGACAGAGACAGAGACAGAGACAGAGACAGAGACAGAGACAGAGACAGAGACAGAGACAGAGACAGAGACAGAGACAGAGACAGAGACAGAGACAGAGACAGAGACAGAGACAGAGACAGAGACAGAGACAGAGACAGAGACAGAGACAGAGACAGAGACAGAGACAGAGACAGAGACAGAGACAGAGACAGAGACAGAGACAGAGACAGAGACAGAGACAGAGACAGAGACAGAGACAGAGACAGAGACAGAGACAGAGACAGAGACAGAGACAGAGACAGAGACAGAGACAGAGACAGAGACAGAGACAGAGACAGAGACAGAGACAGAGACAGAGACAGAGACAGAGACAGAGACAGAGACAGAGACAGAGACAGAGACAGAGACAGAGACAGAGACAGAGACAGAGACAGAGACAGAGACAGAGACAGAGACAGAGACAGAGACAGAGACAGAGACAGAGACAGAGACAGAGACAGAGACAGAGACAGAGACAGAGACAGAGACAGAGACAGAGACAGAGACAGAGACAGAGACAGAGACAGAGACAGAGACAGAGACAGAGACAGAGACAGAGACAGAGACAGAGACAGAGACAGAGACAGAGACAGAGACAGAGACAGAGACAGAGACAGAGACAGAGACAGAGACAGAGACAGAGACAGAGACAGAGACAGAGACAGAGACAGAGACAGAGACAGAGACAGAGACAGAGACAGAGACAGAGACAGAGACAGAGACAGAGACAGAGACAGAGACAGAGACAGAGACAGAGACAGAGACAGAGACAGAGACAGAGACAGAGACAGAGACAGAGACAGAGACAGAGACAGAGACAGAGACAGAGACAGAGACAGAGACAGAGACAGAGACAGAGACAGAGACAGAGACAGAGACAGAGACAGAGACAGAGACAGAGACAGAGACAGAGACAGAGACAGAGACAGAGACAGAGACAGAGACAGAGACAGAGACAGAGACAGAGACAGAGACAGAGACAGAGACAGAGACAGAGACAGAGACAGAGACAGAGACAGAGACAGAGACAGAGACAGAGACAGAGACAGAGACAGAGACAGAGACAGAGACAGAGACAGAGACAGAGACAGAGACAGAGACAGAGACAGAGACAGAGACAGAGACAGAGACAGAGACAGAGACAGAGACAGAGACAGAGACAGAGACAGAGACAGAGACAGAGACAGAGACAGAGACAGAGACAGAGACAGAGACAGAGACAGAGACAGAGACAGAGACAGAGACAGAGACAGAGACAGAGACAGAGACAGAGACAGAGACAGAGACAGAGACAGAGACAGAGACAGAGACAGAGACAGAGACAGAGACAGAGACAGAGACAGAGACAGAGACAGAGACAGAGACAGAGACAGAGACAGAGACAGAGACAGAGACAGAGACAGAGACAGAGACAGAGACAGAGACAGAGACAGAGACAGAGACAGAGACAGAGACAGAGACAGAGACAGAGACAGAGACAGAGACAGAGACAGAGACAGAGACAGAGACAGAGACAGAGACAGAGACAGAGACAGAGACAGAGACAGAGACAGAGACAGAGACAGAGACAGAGACAGAGACAGAGACAGAGACAGAGACAGAGACAGAGACAGAGACAGAGACAGAGACAGAGACAGAGACAGAGACAGAGACAGAGACAGAGACAGAGACAGAGACAGAGACAGAGACAGAGACAGAGACAGAGACAGAGACAGAGACAGAGACAGAGACAGAGACAGAGACAGAGACAGAGACAGAGACAGAGACAGAGACAGAGACAGAGACAGAGACAGAGACAGAGACAGAGACAGAGACAGAGACAGAGACAGAGACAGAGACAGAGACAGAGACAGAGACAGAGACAGAGACAGAGACAGAGACAGAGACAGAGACAGAGACAGAGACAGAGACAGAGACAGAGACAGAGACAGAGACAGAGACAGAGACAGAGACAGAGACAGAGACAGAGACAGAGACAGAGACAGAGACAGAGACAGAGACAGAGACAGAGACAGAGACAGAGACAGAGACAGAGACAGAGACAGAGACAGAGACAGAGACAGAGACAGAGACAGAGACAGAGACAGAGACAGAGACAGAGACAGAGACAGAGACAGAGACAGAGACAGAGACAGAGACAGAGACAGAGACAGAGACAGAGACAGAGACAGAGACAGAGACAGAGACAGAGACAGAGACAGAGACAGAGACAGAGACAGAGACAGAGACAGAGACAGAGACAGAGACAGAGACAGAGACAGAGACAGAGACAGAGACAGAGACAGAGACAGAGACAGAGACAGAGACAGAGACAGAGACAGAGACAGAGACAGAGACAGAGACAGAGACAGAGACAGAGACAGAGACAGAGACAGAGACAGAGACAGAGACAGAGACAGAGACAGAGACAGAGACAGAGACAGAGACAGAGACAGAGACAGAGACAGAGACAGAGACAGAGACAGAGACAGAGACAGAGACAGAGACAGAGACAGAGACAGAGACAGAGACAGAGACAGAGACAGAGACAGAGACAGAGACAGAGACAGAGACAGAGACAGAGACAGAGACAGAGACAGAGACAGAGACAGAGACAGAGACAGAGACAGAGACAGAGACAGAGACAGAGACAGAGACAGAGACAGAGACAGAGACAGAGACAGAGACAGAGACAGAGACAGAGACAGAGACAGAGACAGAGACAGAGACAGAGACAGAGACAGAGACAGAGACAGAGACAGAGACAGAGACAGAGACAGAGACAGAGACAGAGACAGAGACAGAGACAGAGACAGAGACAGAGACAGAGACAGAGACAGAGACAGAGACAGAGACAGAGACAGAGACAGAGACAGAGACAGAGACAGAGACAGAGACAGAGACAGAGACAGAGACAGAGACAGAGACAGAGACAGAGACAGAGACAGAGACAGAGACAGAGACAGAGACAGAGACAGAGACAGAGACAGAGACAGAGACAGAGACAGAGACAGAGACAGAGACAGAGACAGAGACAGAGACAGAGACAGAGACAGAGACAGAGACAGAGACAGAGACAGAGACAGAGACAGAGACAGAGACAGAGACAGAGACAGAGACAGAGACAGAGACAGAGACAGAGACAGAGACAGAGACAGAGACAGAGACAGAGACAGAGACAGAGACAGAGACAGAGACAGAGACAGAGACAGAGACAGAGACAGAGACAGAGACAGAGACAGAGACAGAGACAGAGACAGAGACAGAGACAGAGACAGAGACAGAGACAGAGACAGAGACAGAGACAGAGACAGAGACAGAGACAGAGACAGAGACAGAGACAGAGACAGAGACAGAGACAGAGACAGAGACAGAGACAGAGACAGAGACAGAGACAGAGACAGAGACAGAGACAGAGACAGAGACAGAGACAGAGACAGAGACAGAGACAGAGACAGAGACAGAGACAGAGACAGAGACAGAGACAGAGACAGAGACAGAGACAGAGACAGAGACAGAGACAGAGACAGAGACAGAGACAGAGACAGAGACAGAGACAGAGACAGAGACAGAGACAGAGACAGAGACAGAGACAGAGACAGAGACAGAGACAGAGACAGAGACAGAGACAGAGACAGAGACAGAGACAGAGACAGAGACAGAGACAGAGACAGAGACAGAGACAGAGACAGAGACAGAGACAGAGACAGAGACAGAGACAGAGACAGAGACAGAGACAGAGACAGAGACAGAGACAGAGACAGAGACAGAGACAGAGACAGAGACAGAGACAGAGACAGAGACAGAGACAGAGACAGAGACAGAGACAGAGACAGAGACAGAGACAGAGACAGAGACAGAGACAGAGACAGAGACAGAGACAGAGACAGAGACAGAGACAGAGACAGAGACAGAGACAGAGACAGAGACAGAGACAGAGACAGAGACAGAGACAGAGACAGAGACAGAGACAGAGACAGAGACAGAGACAGAGACAGAGACAGAGACAGAGACAGAGACAGAGACAGAGACAGAGACAGAGACAGAGACAGAGACAGAGACAGAGACAGAGACAGAGACAGAGACAGAGACAGAGACAGAGACAGAGACAGAGACAGAGACAGAGACAGAGACAGAGACAGAGACAGAGACAGAGACAGAGACAGAGACAGAGACAGAGACAGAGACAGAGACAGAGACAGAGACAGAGACAGAGACAGAGACAGAGACAGAGACAGAGACAGAGACAGAGACAGAGACAGAGACAGAGACAGAGACAGAGACAGAGACAGAGACAGAGACAGAGACAGAGACAGAGACAGAGACAGAGACAGAGACAGAGACAGAGACAGAGACAGAGACAGAGACAGAGACAGAGACAGAGACAGAGACAGAGACAGAGACAGAGACAGAGACAGAGACAGAGACAGAGACAGAGACAGAGACAGAGACAGAGACAGAGACAGAGACAGAGACAGAGACAGAGACAGAGACAGAGACAGAGACAGAGACAGAGACAGAGACAGAGACAGAGACAGAGACAGAGACAGAGACAGAGACAGAGACAGAGACAGAGACAGAGACAGAGACAGAGACAGAGACAGAGACAGAGACAGAGACAGAGACAGAGACAGAGACAGAGACAGAGACAGAGACAGAGACAGAGACAGAGACAGAGACAGAGACAGAGACAGAGACAGAGACAGAGACAGAGACAGAGACAGAGACAGAGACAGAGACAGAGACAGAGACAGAGACAGAGACAGAGACAGAGACAGAGACAGAGACAGAGACAGAGACAGAGACAGAGACAGAGACAGAGACAGAGACAGAGACAGAGACAGAGACAGAGACAGAGACAGAGACAGAGACAGAGACAGAGACAGAGACAGAGACAGAGACAGAGACAGAGACAGAGACAGAGACAGAGACAGAGACAGAGACAGAGACAGAGACAGAGACAGAGACAGAGACAGAGACAGAGACAGAGACAGAGACAGAGACAGAGACAGAGACAGAGACAGAGACAGAGACAGAGACAGAGACAGAGACAGAGACAGAGACAGAGACAGAGACAGAGACAGAGACAGAGACAGAGACAGAGACAGAGACAGAGACAGAGACAGAGACAGAGACAGAGACAGAGACAGAGACAGAGACAGAGACAGAGACAGAGACAGAGACAGAGACAGAGACAGAGACAGAGACAGAGACAGAGACAGAGACAGAGACAGAGACAGAGACAGAGACAGAGACAGAGACAGAGACAGAGACAGAGACAGAGACAGAGACAGAGACAGAGACAGAGACAGAGACAGAGACAGAGACAGAGACAGAGACAGAGACAGAGACAGAGACAGAGACAGAGACAGAGACAGAGACAGAGACAGAGACAGAGACAGAGACAGAGACAGAGACAGAGACAGAGACAGAGACAGAGACAGAGACAGAGACAGAGACAGAGACAGAGACAGAGACAGAGACAGAGACAGAGACAGAGACAGAGACAGAGACAGAGACAGAGACAGAGACAGAGACAGAGACAGAGACAGAGACAGAGACAGAGACAGAGACAGAGACAGACAGAGACAGAGACAGAGACAGAGACAGAGACAGAGACAGAGACAGAGACAGAGACAGAGACAGAGACAGAGACAGAGACAGAGACAGAGACAGAGACAGAGACAGAGACAGAGACAGAGACAGAGACAGAGACAGAGACAGAGACAGAGACAGAGACAGAGACAGAGACAGAGACAGAGACAGAGACAGAGACAGAGACAGAGACAGAGACAGAGACAGAGACAGAGACAGAGACAGAGACAGAGACAGAGACAGAGACAGAGACAGAGACAGAGACAGAGACAGAGACAGAGACAGAGACAGAGACAGAGACAGAGACAGAGACAGAGACAGAGACAGAGACAGAGACAGAGACAGAGACAGAGACAGAGACAGAGACAGAGACAGAGACAGAGACAGAGACAGAGACAGAGACAGAGACAGAGACAGAGACAGAGACAGAGACAGAGACAGAGACAGAGACAGAGACAGAGACAGAGACAGAGACAGAGACAGAGACAGAGACAGAGACAGAGACAGAGACAGAGACAGAGACAGAGACAGAGACAGAGACAGAGACAGAGACAGAGACAGAGACAGAGACAGAGACAGAGACAGAGACAGAGACAGAGACAGAGACAGAGACAGAGACAGAGACAGAGACAGAGACAGAGACAGAGACAGAGACAGAGACAGAGACAGAGACAGAGACAGAGACAGAGACAGAGACAGAGACAGAGACAGAGACAGAGACAGAGACAGAGACAGAGACAGAGACAGAGACAGAGACAGAGACAGAGACAGAGACAGAGACAGAGACAGAGACAGAGACAGAGACAGAGACAGAGACAGAGACAGAGACAGAGACAGAGACAGAGACAGAGACAGAGACAGAGACAGAGACAGAGACAGAGACAGAGACAGAGACAGAGACAGAGACAGAGACAGAGACAGAGACAGAGACAGAGACAGAGACAGAGACAGAGACAGAGACAGAGACAGAGACAGAGACAGAGACAGAGACAGAGACAGAGACAGAGACAGAGACAGAGACAGAGACAGAGACAGAGACAGAGACAGAGACAGAGACAGAGACAGAGACAGAGACAGAGACAGAGACAGAGACAGAGACAGAGACAGAGACAGAGACAGAGACAGAGACAGAGACAGAGACAGAGACAGAGACAGAGACAGAGACAGAGACAGAGACAGAGACAGAGACAGAGACAGAGACAGAGACAGAGACAGAGACAGAGACAGAGACAGAGACAGAGACAGAGACAGAGACAGAGACAGAGACAGAGACAGAGACAGAGACAGAGACAGAGACAGAGACAGAGACAGAGACAGAGACAGAGACAGAGACAGAGACAGAGACAGAGACAGAGACAGAGACAGAGACAGAGACAGAGACAGAGACAGAGACAGAGACAGAGACAGAGACAGAGACAGAGACA
>CAWVQG010000051.1:0-26460 GCA_963932195.1 Empis livida
TGAAATATTTTGGTTTTCTGTTTTTGTCCTTATTTTGCACCCAAATAACGGGAAAAAATAAAAAAAAAAGTTATTTGAAATATTTTGGTTTTCTGTTTTTGTCCTTATTTTGCACCCAAATAACGGGAAAAAATAAAAAAAAGTTATCTGAAATAATTTGGTTTTCTGTTTTTGTCCTTATTTTGCACCCAAATAACGGGAAAAAAGAAAAAAAAAGTTATTTGAAATATTTTGGTTTTCTGTTTTTGTCCTTATTTTGCACCCAAATAACGGGAAAAAAGAAAAAAAACGTTATCTGAAATATTTTGGTTTTCTGTTTTTGTCCTTATTTTGCACCCAAATAACGGGAAAAAATAAAAAAAAAAGTTATTTGAAATATTTTGGTTTTCTGTTTTTGTCCTTATTTTGCACCCAAATAACGGGAAAAAATAAAAAAAAAGTTATTTGAAATATTTTGGTTTTCTGTTTTTGTCCTTATTTTGCACTTAAATAACGGGAAAAAATAAAAAAAAACTTATTTGAAATATTTTGGTTTTCTGTTTTTGTTTTTATTTTGCACCCAAATAACGGGAAAAAATAAAAAAAAAAGTTATTTGAAATATTTTGGTTTTCTGTTTTTGTCGTTATTTTGCACCAAAATAACGGGAAAAAAGAAAAAAGAAAATTATCTGAAATATTTTGGTTTTCTGTTTTTGTCCTTATTTTGCACCCATATAACGGGAAAAAAGAAAAAAAAGTTATTTGAAATATTTTGGTTTTCTGTTTTTGTCCTTATTTTGCACCAAAATAACGGGAAAAAGGAAAAAAAAAGTTATGTGAAATATTTTGGTTTTCTGTTTTTGTCCTTATTTTGCACCGAAATAACGGGAAAAAACAAAAAAAAAGTTATCTGAAATATTTTGGTTTTCTGTTTCTGTCCTTATTTTGCACCCAAATAACGGGAAAAAATAAAAAAAAGTTATCTGAAATATTTTGGTTTTCTGTTTTTGTCCTTATTTTGCACCCAAATAACGGGAAAAAATAAAAAAAAAAGTTATCTGAAATATTTTGGTTTTCTGTTTCTGTCCTTATTTTGCACCCAAATAACGGGAAAAAGAAAAAAAAAGTTATTTGAAATATTTTGGTTTTCTGTTTTTGTCCTTATTTTGCACCCAAATAACGGGAAAAAATAAAAAAATAGTTATCTGAAATATTTTGGTTTTCTGTTTTTGTCCTTATTTTGCACCCAAATAACGGGAAAAAAGTAAAAAAAAGTTATCTGAAATATTTTGGTTTTCTGTTTTTGTCCTTATTTTGCACCCAAATAACGGGGAAAAAGAAAAAAAAACGTTATTTGAAATATTTTGGTTTTCTGTTTTTGTCCTTATTTTGCACCCAAATAACGGGAAAAAATAAAAAAAAAGTTATCTGAAATATTTTGGTTTTCTGTTTTTGTCCTTATTTTGCACCCAAATAACGGCAAAAAGAAAAAAAAAGTTATTTGAAATATTTTGGTTTTCTGTTTTTGTCCTTATTTTGCACCCAAATAACTAGAAAAAATAAAAAAATAGTTATCTGAAATATTTTGGTATTTGTTTCTGTCCTTATTTTGCACCCAAATAACGGGAAAAAGAAAAAAAAAGTTATATGAAATATTTTGGTTTTCTGTTTTTGTCCTTATTTCGCACCCAAATAACGGGTAAAAATAAAAAAATAGTTATATGAAATATTTTGGTTTTCTGTTTTTGTCCTTATTTCGCACCCAAATAACGGCAAAAATAAAAAAAAAGTTATTTGAAATATTTTGGTTTTCTGTTTTTTTCCTTATTTTGCACCCAAATAACTGGAAAAAATAAAAAAATAGTTATCTGAAATATTTTGGTATTTGTTTCTGTCCTTATTTTGCACCCAAATAACGGGGAAAAAGAAAAAAAACGTTATTTGAAATATTTTGGTTTTCTGTTTTTGTCCTTATTTTGCACCCAAATAACGGGAAAAAATAAAAAAGAAGTTATCTGAAATATTTTGGTTTTCTGTTTTTGTCCTTATTTTGCACCCAAATAACGGGAAAAAAGTAAAAAAAAGTTATATGAAATATTTTGGTTTTCTGTTTTTGTCCTTATTTTGCACCCAAATAACGGGGAAAAAGAAAAAAACCGTTATTTGAAATATTTTGGTTTTCTGTTTTTGTCCTTATTTTGCACCCAAATAACGGGAAAAAATAAAAAAAAAGTTATTTGAAATATTTTGGTTTTCTGTTTTTGTCCTTATTTTGCACCCAAATAACGGGAAAAAAGTAAAAAAAAGTTATATGAAATATTTTGGTTTTCTGTTTTTGTCCTTATTTTGCACCCAAATAACGGGGAAAAAGAAAAAAAACGTTATTTGAAATATTTTGGTTTTCTGTTTTTGTCCTTATTTTGCACCCAAATAACGGGAAATAATAAAAAAAAAGTTATTTGAAATATTTTGGTTTTCTGTTTTTGTCCTTATTTTGCACCCAAATAACGGCAAAAAGAAAAAAAAAGTTATTTGAAATATTTTGGTTTTCTGTTTTTGTCCTTATTTTGCACCCAAATAACGGGAAAAAATAAAAAAAAAGTTATCTGAAATAATTTGGTTTTCTGTTTTTGTCCTTATTTTGCACCCAAATAACGGGAAAAAAGTAAAAAAAAGTTATATGAAATATTTTGGTTTTCTGTTTTTGTCCTTATTTTGCACCCAAATAACGGGGAAAAAGAAAAAAAACGTTATTTGAAATATTTTGGTTTTCTGTTTTTGTCCTTATTTTGCAGCCAAATAACTGGAAAAAATAAAAAAATAGTTATCTGAAATATTTTGGTATTTGTTTCTGTCCTTATTTTGCACCCAAATAACGGGGAAAAAGAAAAAAAACGTTATTTGAAATATTTTGGTTTTCTGTTTTTGTCCTTATTTTGCACCCAAATAACGGGAAAAAAGAAAAAAAAAGTTATCTGAAATATTTTGGTTTTCTGTTTTTGTCCTTATGTTGTACCCAAATAACGGGAAAAAATAAAAAAAAAGTTATTTGAAATATTTTGGTTTTCTGTTTTTGTCCTTCTTTTGCACCCAAATAACGGGAAAAAAGAAAAAACAGTAATTAGAAATATTTTGGTTTTCTGTTTTTGTCCTTATTTTGCACCCAAATAACGGGAAAAAAGGAAAAAAAATGTTATCTGAAATATTTTGGTTTTCTGTTTTTGTCCTTATTTTGCACATAAGGACAAATATTTTGGTTTTCTGTTTTTGTCCTTATTTTGCACCCAAATAACGGGAAAAAAGAAAAAAAAAGTTATCTGAAATATTTTGGTTTTCTGTTTTTGTCCTTATTTTGCACCCTAATAACGGGAAAAAATAAAAAAAAAGTTATTTGAAATATTTTGTTTTTCTGTTTTTGTCCTTATTTCACACCCAAATAATTGGAAAAAAGGAAAAAAAAGTTATTTGAAATATTTTGGTTTTCTGTTTTGTCCTTATTTTGCACCCAAATAACGTGAAAAAATAAAAAAAGTTATCTGAAATATTTTGGTTTTCTGTTTTTGTCCTTATTTTGCACATAAGGACAAATATTTTGGTTTTCTGTTTTTGTCCTTATTTTGCACCCAAATAACGGGAAAAAAGAAAAAAAAAGTTATCTGAAATATTTTGGTTTTCTGTTTTTGTCCTTATTTTGCACCCAAATAACGGGAAAAAATAAAAAAAAAGTTATTTGAAATATTTTGGTTTTCTGTTTTTGTCCTTATTTTGCACCCAAATAACGGGTAAAAAAGAAAAAGAAAGTTATCTGAAATATTTTGGTTTTCTGTTTCTGTCCTTATTTTGCACCCAAATAACGGGAAAAAAGAAAAAAAAAGTTATTTGAAATATTTTGGTTTTCTGTTTTTGTCCTTATTTTGCACCCAAATAACGGGAAAAAAGAAAAAAAACGTTATCTGAAATATTTTGGTTTTCTGTTTTTGTCCTTATTTTGCACCCAAATAACGGGAAAAAATAAAAAAAAAAGTTATTTGAAATATTT
This sequence comes from Empis livida, assembly GCA_963932195.1. Taxonomy (NCBI): domain Eukaryota; kingdom Metazoa; phylum Arthropoda; class Insecta; order Diptera; family Empididae; genus Empis; species Empis livida. The sequence continues at coordinate 4,019 of CAWVQG010000051.1, forward strand.
TGGTTTTCTGTTTTTGTCCTTATTTTGCACCAAAATAACGGGAAAAAAGAAAAAAAAATTATCTGAAATATTTTGGTTTTCTGTTTTTGTCCTTATTTTGCACCCAAATAACGGGAAAAAAGAAAAAAAAAGTTATTTGAAATATTTTGGTTTTCTGTTTTTGTCCTTATTTTGCACCCAAATAACGGGAAAAAGGAAAAAAAAAGTTATGTGAAATATTTTGGTTTTCTGTTTCTGTCCTTATTTTGCACCCAAATAACGGGAAAAAATTAAAAATAGTTGTCTGAAATATTTTGGTTTTCTGTTTTTGTCCTTATTTTGCACCCAAATAACGGGAAAAAATGAAAAAAAAGTTATCTGAAATATTTTGGTTTTCTGTTTTTGTCCTTATTTTGCACCCAAATAACGGGAAAAAGAAAAAAAAAGTTATTTGAAATATTTTGGTTTTCTGTTTTTGTCCTTATTTTGCACCCAAATAACTGGAAAAAATAAAAAAATAGTTATCTGAAATATTTTGGTATTTGTTTCTGTCCTTATTTTGCACCCAAATAACGGGGAAAAAGAAAAAAAAACGTTATTTGAAATATTTTGGTTTTCTGTTTTTGTCCTTATTTTGCACCCAAATAACGGGAAAAAAGTAAAAAAAAGTTATCTGAAATATTTTGTATTTCTGTTTTTGTCCTTATTTTGCACCCAAATAACGGGGAAAAAGAAAAAAAACGTTATTTGAAATATTTTGGTTTTCTGTTTTTGTCCTTATTTTGCACCCAAATAACGGGAAAAAATAAAAAAAAAGTTATTTGAAATATTTTGGTTTTCTGTTTTTGTCCTTATTTTGCACTTAAATAACGGGAAAAAATAAAAAAAAAGTTATTTGAAATATTTTGGTTTTCTGTTTTTGTTCTTATTTTGCACCTAAATAACGGGAAAAAATAAAAAAAAAGTTATTTGAAATATTTTGGTTTTCTGTTTTTGTCCTTATTTTGCACCCAAATAACGGGAAAAAAGAAAAAAAAAGTTATCTGAAATATTTTGGTTTTCTGTTTTTGTCCTTATTTTGCACCCAAATAACGGGAAAAAATAAAAAAAAAGTTATCTGAAATATTTTGGTTTTCTGTTTTTGTCCTTATTTTGCACCCAAATAACGGGAAAAAATAAAAAAAAAGTTATTTGAAATATTTTGGTTTTCTGTTTTTGTCCTTCTTTTGCACCCAAATAACGGAAAAAAAGAAAAAACAGTAATTAGAAATATTTTGGTTTTCTGTTTTTGTCCTTATTTTGCACCCAAATAACGGGAAAAAAGAAAAAAAAGTTATCTGAAATATTTTGGTTTTCTGTTTTTGTCCTTATTTTGCACCCAAATAATGGGAAAAAAGAAAAAAAAAGTTATTTGAAATAATTTGGTTTTCTGTTTTTGTCCTGATTTTGCACCCAATTAACTTGAAAAAATAAAAAAATAGTTATCTCATATATTTTGGTTTTCTGTTTTTGTCCTTATTTTGCACCTAAATAACGGAAAAAAATAAAAAAAAAGTTATTTGAAATATTTTGGTTTTCTGTTTTTGTCCTTATTTTGAACCCAAATAACGGGAAAAAATAAAAAAAAAGTTATTTGAAATATTTTGGTTTTCTGTTTTTCCTTATTTTGCACCCAAATAACGGGAAAAAATAAAAAAAGTTATCTGAAATATTTTGGTTTTCTGTTTTTGTCCTTATTTTGCACCCAAATAACGGGGAAAAAGAAAAAAAACGTTATTTGAAATATTTTGGTTTTCTGTTTTTGTCCTTATTTTGCACCCAAATAACGGGAAAAAATAAAAAAAAAGTTATTTGAAATATTTTGGTTTTCTGTTTTTGTCCTTATTTTGCACTTAAATAACGGGAAAAAATAAAAAAAAAGTTATTTGAAATATTTTGGTTTTCTGTTTTTGTTCTTATTTTGCACCTAAATAACGGGAAAAAATAAAAAAAAAGTTATTTGAAATATTTTGGTTTTCTGTTTTTGTCCTTATTTTGCACCCAAATAACGGGAAAAAAGAAAAAAAAAGTTATCTGAAATATTTTGGTTTTCTGTTTTTGTCCTTCTTTTGCACCCAAATAACGGAAAAAAAGAAAAAACAGTAATTAGAAATATTTTGGTTTTCTGTTTTTGTCCTTATTTTGCACCCTAAGAACGGGAAAAAATAAAAAAAAAGGTTATTTGAAATATTTTGGTTTTCTGTTTTTGTCCTTATTTTGCACCCAAATAATGGGAAAAAAGAAAAAAAAAGTTATTTGAAATAATTTGGTTTTCTGTTTTTGTCCTGATTTTGCACCCAATTAACTTGAAAAAATAAAAAAATAGTTATCTCATATATTTTGGTTTTCTGTTTTTGTCCTTATTTTGCACCTAAATAACGGAAAAAAATAAAAAAAAAGTTATTTGAAATATTTTGGTTTTCTGTTTTTGTCCTTATTTTGAACCCAAATAACGGGAAAAAATAAAAAAAAAGTTATTTGAAATATTTTGGTTTTCTGTTTTTCCTTATTTTGCACCCAAATAACGGGAAAAAATAAAAAAAGTTATCTGAAATATTTTGGTTTTCTGTTTTTGTCCTTATTTTGCACATAAGGACAAATATTTTGGTTTTCTGTTTTTGTCCTTATTTTGCACCTAAATAACGGGAAAAAAGAAAAAAAAAGTTATTTGAAATATTTTGGTTTTCTGTTTTGTCCTTATTATGCACCCAAATAACGGGAAAAAAGAAAAAAAAAGTTATCTGAAATAATTTGGTTTTCTGTTTTTGTCCTTATTTTGCACCCAAATAACGGGAAAAAATAAAAAAAAAGGTTATTTGAAATATTTTGGTTTTCTGTTTTTGTCCTTATTTTGCACCCAAATAATGGGAAAAAAGAAAAAAAAAGTTATTTGAAATAATTTGGTTTTCTGTTTTTGTCCTGATTTTGCACCCAATTAACTTGAAAAAATAAAAAAATAGTTATCTCATATATTTTGGTTTTCTGTTTTTGTCCTTATTTTGCACCTAAATAACGGAAAAAAATAAAAAAAAAGTTATTTGAAATATTTTGGTTTTCTGTTTTTGTCCTTATTTTGAACCCAAATAACGGGAAAAAATAAAAAAAAAGTTATTTGAAATATTTTGGTTTTCTGTTTTTCCTTATTTTGCACCCAAATAACGGGAAAAAATAAAAAAAGTTATCTGAAATATTTTGGTTTTCTGTTTTTGTCCTTATTTTGCACATAAGGACAAATATTTTGGTTTTCTGTTTTTGTCCTTATTTTGCACCTAAATAACGGGAAAAAAGAAAAAAAACGTTATCTGAAATATTTTGGTTTTCTGTTTTTGTCCTTATTTTGCACCCAAATAACGGGAAAAAATAAAAGAAAAAGTTATTTGAAATATTTTGGTTTTCTGTTTTTGTCCTTATTTTGCACCAAAATAACGGGGGAAAAAAAAAAAGTTAGGTGAAATATTTTGGTTTTCTGTTTTTGTCCTTATTTTGCACCGAAATAACGGGAAAAAACAAAAAAAAAGTTATTTGAAATATTTTGGTTTTCTGTTTTTGTCCTTATTTTGCACCCAAATAACGGGAAAAAATTAAAGAAAAGTTATTTGAAATATTTTGGTTTTCTGTTTTTGTCCTTATTTTGCACCCAAATAACGGAAAAAAATAAAAAACCAGTTATCTGAAATATATTGGTTTTCTATTTTTGTCCTTATTTTGCACCCAAATAACGGGAAAAAAGAAAAAAAAATTATCTGAAATATTTTGGTTTTCTGTTTTTGTCCTTATTTTGCACCCAAATAACGGGAAAAAATAAAAAAAAAAGTTATCTGAAATATTTTGGTTTTCTGTTTTTGTCCTTATTTTGCACCCAAATAACAGGAAAAAATAAAAAAAACGTAATTTGAAATATTTTGGTTTTCTGTTTTTGTCCTTATTTTGCACCCAAATAACGGGAAAAAATAAAAAAAAAGTTATCTGAAATATTTTGGTTTTCTTTTTTTGTCCTTATTTTTCACCCAAATAACCAGACAAAATAAAAAAAAAGTTATCTGAAATATTTTGGTTTTCTGTTTTTGTCCTTATTTTGCACCCAAATAACGAGAAAAAGAAAAAAAATTTATTTGAAATAATTTGGTTTTCTGTTTTTGTCCTGATTTTGCACCCAAATAACGGGAAAAAATAAAAAAATAGTTATCTCATATATTTTGGTTTTCTGTTTTTGTCCTTATTTTGCACCCAAATAACGGGAAAAAAGAAAAAAAAAGTTATCTGAAATATTTTGGTTTTCTGTTTTTGTCCTTATTTTGCAACCAAATAACGGGAAAAAAGAAAAAAAAAAGTTATTTGAAATATTTTGGTTTTGTGTCTTTGTCCTTATTTTGCACCTAAATAACTGATAACAAGAAACAAAAAGTTATGTGAAATATTTTGGCTTTCTGTTTTTGTCCTTGTTTTGGACCCAAATAACGGGAAAAAATAAAAAAAAAGTTATTTGAAATATTTAGGTTTTCTGTTTTTGTCCTTATTTTGCACCCAAATAACGCGAAAAAATAAAAAAAGTTATCTGAAATATTTTGGTTTTCTGTTTTTGTCCTTATTTTGCACCCAAATAACGGGAAAAAATAACAAAAAAAAAGTTATCTCAAAAATATTTTGGTTTTCTGTTCTTGTCCTTATTTTGCACGCAAATAACGGGAAAAAAGAAAAAAAAAGTTATCTGAAATAATTTGGTTTTCTGTTTTTGTCCTTATTTTGCACCCAAATAACGGGAAAAAATAACAAAAAAAAAGTTATCTCAAAAATATTTTGGTTTTCTGTTCTTGTCCTTATTTTGCACGCAAATAACGGGAAAAAATAACAAAAAAAAAGTTATCTCAAAAATATTTTGGTTTTCTGTTCTTGTCCTTATTTTGCACGCAAATAACGGGAAAAAATAAAAAAAAAGTTATCTGAAATAATTTGGTTTTCTGTTTTTGTCCTTATTTTGCACCCAAATAACGGGAAAAAATAACAAAAAAAAAGTTATCTCAAAAATATTTTGGTTTTCTGTTTTTATCCTTATTTTGCACCCAATTAACGGGAAAAAATAAAAAAAAAGTTATTTGAAATATTTTGGTTTTCTGGTTTTGTTCTTATTTTGCACCCAAATAACGGGAGAAAATAAAAAAAAAGTTATCTAAAATATTTTGGTTTTCTGTTTTTGTCCTTATTTTGCACCCAAATAACGGGAAAAAATAACAAAAAAAAAGTTATCTCAAAAATATTTTGGTTTTCTGTTCTTGTCCTTATTTTGCACGCAAATAACGGGAAAAAAGAAAAAAAAAGTTATCTGAAATAATTTGGTTTTCTGTTTTTGTCCTTATTTTGCACCCAAATAACGGGAAAAAAGAAAAAAAAAGTTATTTGAAATATTTTGGTTTTCTGTTTTTGTCCTTATTTTGCACCCAAATAACGGGAAAAAAGAAAAAAAACGTTATCTGAAATATTTTGGTTTTCTGTTTTTGTCCATATTTTGCACACAAATAACGGGAAAAATTAAAAAAAAAAGTTATTTGAAATATTTTGGTTTTATGTTTTTGTCCTTATTTTGCACCAAAATAACGGGAAAAAAAAAAAGTTATGTGAAATATTTTGGTTTTCTGTTTTTGTCTTTATTTTGCACCGAAATAACGGGAACAAACAAAAAAAAAGTTATTTGAAATATTTTGGTTTTCTGTTTTTGTCCTTATTTTGCACCCAAATAACGGGAAAAAATAAAAGAAAAGTTATTTGAAATATTTTGGTTTTCTGTTTTTGTCCTTATTTTGCACCCAAATAACTGGAAAAAATAAAAAAACAGTTATCTGAAATATATTGGTTTTCTATTTTTGTCCTTATTTTGCACCCAAATAACGGGAAAAAAGAAAAAAAAATTATCTGAAATATTTTGGTTTTCTGTTTTTGTCCTTATTTTGCACCCAAATAACGGGAGAAAATAAAAAAAAAGTTATCTGAAATATTTTGGTTTTCTGTTTTTGTTCTTATTTTGCACCCAAATAACGGGAAAAAAGAAAAAAAAAGTAATTAGAAATATTTTGGTTCTCTGTTTTTGTCCTTATTTTGCACCCAAATAACGGGAAAAATAAAAAAAAAGTTATTTGAAATATTTTGGTTCTCTGTTTTTGTCCATATTTTGCACCCAAATAACGGGAAAAATAAAAAAAAAAGTTATTTGAAATATTTTCGTTTTCTGGTTTTGTTCTTATTTTGCACCCAAATAACGGGAAAAAATTAAAAAAAAAGATATCTGAAATATTTTGGTTTTCTGTTTTTGTCCTTATTTTGCACCCAAATAACGCGAAAAAGAAAAAAAAAGTTATTTGAAATATTTTGGTTTTCTGTTTTTGTCCTTATTTTGCACCCAAATAACGGGAAAAAATAAAAAAAAAAGTTATTTGAAATATTTTGGTTTTCTGTTTTTGTCCTTATTTTGCACCAAAATAACGGGGGAAAAAAAAAAAGTTAGGTGAAATATTTTGGTTTTCTGTTTTTGTCCTTATTTTGCACCGAAATAACGGGAAAAAACAAAAAAAAAGTTATTTGAAATATTTTGGTTTTCTGTTTTTGTCCTTATTTTGCACCCAAATAACGGGAAAAAATTAAAGAAAAGTTATTTGAAATATTTTGGTTTTCTGTTTTTGTCCTTATTTTGCACCCAAATAACGGGAAAAAATAAAAAACCAGTTATCTGAAATATATTGGTTTTCTATTTTTGTCCTTATTTTGCACCCAAATAACGGGAAAAAAGAAAAAAAAATTATCTGAAAAATTTTGGTTTTCTGTTTTTGTCCTTATTTTGCACCCAAATAACGGGAAAAAATAAAAAAAAAGTTATCTGAAATATTTTGGTTTTCTGTTTTTGTCCTTATTTTGCACCCAAATAACAGGAAAAAATAAAAAAAACGTAATTTGAAATATTTTGGTTTTCTGTTTTTGTCCTTATTTTGCACCCAAATAACGGGAAAAAATAAAAAAAAAGTTATCTGAAATATTTTGGTTTTCTTTTTTTGTCCTTATTTTGCACCCAAATAACGAGACAAAATAAAAAAAAAGTTATCTGAAATATTTTGGTTTTCTGTTTTTGTCCTTATTTTGCACCCAAATAACGAGAAAAAGAAAAAAAATTTATTTGAAATAATTTGGTTTTCTGTTTTTGTCCTGATTTTGCACCCAAATAACGGGAAAAAATAAAAAAATAGTTATCTCATATATTTTGGTTTTCTGTTTTTGTCCTTATTTTGCACCCAAATAACGGGAAAAAAGAAAAAAAAAGTTATCTGAAATATTTTGGTTTTCTGTTTTTGTCCTTATTTTGCAACCAAATAACGGGAAAAAAGAAAAAAAAAAGTTATTTGAAATATTTTGGTTTTCTGTTTTTGTCCTTATTTTGCACCTAAATAACGGAAAAAAATAAAAAAAAAGTTATTTGAAATATTTTGGTTTTCTGTTTTTGTCCTTGTTTTGGACCCAAATAACGGGAAAAAATAAAAAAAAAGTTATTTGAAATATTTAGGTTTTCTGTTTTTGTCCTTATTTTGCACCCAAATAACGCGAAAAAATAAAAAAAGTTATCTGAAATATTTTGGTTTTCTGTTTTTGTCCTTATTTTGCACCCAAATAACGGGAAAAAATAACAAAAAAAAAGTTATCTCAAAAATATTTTGGTTTTCTGTTCTTGTCCTTATTTTGCACGCAAATAACGGGAAAAAAGAAAAAAAAAGTTATCTGAAATAATTTGGTTTTCTGTTTTTGTCCTTATTTTGCACCCAAATAACGGGAAAAAATAACAAAAAAAAAGTTATCTCAAAAATATTTTGGTTTTCTGTTCTTGTCCTTATTTTGCACGCAAATAACGGGAAAAAATAACAAAAAAAAAGTTATCTCAAAAATATTTTGGTTTTCTGTTCTTGTCCTTATTTTGCACGCAAATAACGGGAAAAAATAAAAAAAAAGTTATCTGAAATAATTTGGTTTTCTGTTTTTGTCCTTATTTTGCACCCAAATAACGGGAAAAAATAACAAAAAAAAAGTTATCTCAAAAATATTTTGGTTTTCTGTTTTTATCCTTATTTTGCACCCAATTAACGGGAAAAAATAAAAAAAAAGTTATTTGAAATATTTTGGTTTTCTGGTTTTGTTCTTATTTTGCACCCAAATAACGGGAGAAAATAAAAAAAAAGTTATCTAAAATATTTTGGTTTTCTGTTTTTGTCCTTATTTTGCACCCAAATAACGGGAAAAAATAACAAAAAAAAAGTTATCTCAAAAATATTTTGGTTTTCTGTTCTTGTCCTTATTTTGCACGCAAATAACGGGAAAAAAGAAAAAAAAAGTTATCTGAAATAATTTGGTTTTCTGTTTTTGTCCTTATTTTGCACCCAAATAACGGGAAAAAAGAAAAAAAAAGTTATTTGAAATATTTTGGTTTTCTGTTTTTGTCCTTATTTTGCACCCAAATAACGGGAAAAAAGAAAAAAAACGTTATCTGAAATATTTTGGTTTTCTGTTTTTGTCCATATTTTGCACACAAATAACGGGAAAAATTAAAAAAAAAAGTTATTTGAAATATTTTGGTTTTATGTTTTTGTCCTTATTTTGCACCAAAATAACGGGAAAAAAAAAAAAGTTATGTGAAATATTTTGGTTTTCTGTTTTTGTCTTTATTTTGCACCGAAATAACGGGAACAAACAAAAAAAAAGTTATTTGAAATATTTTGGTTTTCTGTTTTTGTCCTTATTTTGCACCCAAATAACGGGAAAAAATAAAAGAAAAGTTATTTGAAATATTTTGGTTTTCTGTTTTTGTCCTTATTTTGCACCCAAATAACTGGAAAAAATAAAAAAACAGTTATCTGAAATATATTGGTTTTCTATTTTTGTCCTTATTTTGCACCCAAATAACGGGAAAAAAGAAAAAAAAATTATCTGAAATATTTTGGTTTTCTGTTTTTGTCCTTATTTTGCACCCAAATAACGGGAGAAAATAAAAAAAAAGTTATCTGAAATATTTTGGTTTTCTGTTTTTGTTCTTATTTTGCACCCAAATAACGGGAAAAAAGAAAAAAAAAGTAATTAGAAATATTTTGGTTCTCTGTTTTTGTCCTTATTTTGCACCCAAATAACGGGAAAAATAAAAAAAAAGTTATTTGAAATATTTTGGTTCTCTGTTTTTGTCCATATTTTGCACCCAAATAACGGGAAAAATAAAAAAAAAAGTTATTTGAAATATTTTCGTTTTCTGGTTTTGTTCTTATTTTGCACCCAAATAACGGGAAAAAATTAAAAAAAAAGTTATCTGAAATATTTTGGTTTTCTGTTTTTGTCCTTATTTTCCACCCAAATAACCGGAAAAATTAAAAAAAAAAGATATCTGAAATATTTTGGTTTTCTGTTTTTGTCCTTATTTTGCACCCAAATAACGCGAAAAAGAAAAAAAAAGTTATTTGAAATATTTTGGTTTTCTGTTTTTGTCCTTATTTTGCACCCAAATAACTGGAAAAAATAAAAAAAATAGTTATCTGAAATATTTTGGTATCTGTTTCTGTCCTTTTTTTGCACCCAAATAACGGGAAAAAGAAAAAAAAAGTTATTTGAAATATTTTGGTTTTCTGTTTTTGTCCTTATTTTGCACCCAAATAACGGGAAAAAATAAAAAAAAAGTTATCTGAAATATTTTGGTTTTCTGTTTTTGTCCTTATTTTGCACCCAAATAACGGGAAAAAAGAAAAAAAAATTATCTGAAATATTTTGGTTTTCTGTTTTTGTCCTTATTTTGCACCCAAATAACGGGAAAAAAGTAAAAAAAAGTTATCTGAAATATTTTGGTTTTCTGTTTTTGTCCTTATTTTGCACCCAAATAACGGGAAAAAATAAAAAAACAGTTATCTGAAATATATTGGTTTTCTATTTTTGTCCTTATTTTGCACCCAAATAACGGGAAAAAAGAAAAAAAACGTTATTTGAAATATTTTGGTTTTATGTTTTTGTCCCTATTTTGCACCAAAATAACGGGGAAAAAAAAAAAAAGTTATGTGAAATATTTTGGTTTTCTGTTTTTGTCCTTATTTTGCAATGAAATAACGGGAACAAACAAAAAAAAAGTTATTTGAAATATTTTGGTTTTCTGTTTTTGTCCTTATTTTGCACCCAAATAACGGGAAAAAATAAAAGAAAAGTTATTTGAAATATTTTGGTTTTCTGTTTTTGTCCTTATTTTGCACCCAAATAAGGGGAAAAAATAAAAAAACAGTTATCTGAAATATATTGGTTTTCTATTTTTGTCCTTATTTTGCACCCAAATAACGGGAAAAAAGAAAAAAAAATTATCTGAAATATTTTGGTTTTCTGTTTTTGTCCTTATTTTGCACCCAAATAACGGGAAAAAAGTAAAAAAAAGTTATCTGAAATATTTTGGTTTTCTGTTTTTGTCCTTATTTTGCACCCAAATAACGGGGAAAAAGAAAAAAAACGTTATTTGAAATATTTTGGTTTTCTGTTTTTGTCCTTATTTTGCACCCAAATAACGGGAAAAAATAAAAAAAAAGTTATCTGAAATATTTTGGTTATCTGTTTTTGTCCTTATTTTGCACCCAAATAACGGGAAAAAAGTAAAAAAAAGTTATATGAAATATTTTGGTTTTCTGTTTTTGTCCTTATTTTGCACCCAAATAACGGGGAAAAAGAAAAAAAACGTTATTTGAAATATTTTGGTTTTCTGTTTTTGTCCTTATTTTGCACCCAAATAACGGGAAAAAATAAAAAAACAGTTATCTGAAATATATTGGTTTTTTATTTTTGTCCTTATTTTGCACCCAAATAACGGGAAAAAAGAAAAAAAAATTATCTGAAATATTTTGGTTTTCTGTTTTTGTCCTTATTTTGCACCCAAATAACGGGAGAAAATAAAAAAAAAGTTATCTGAAATATTTTGGTTTTCTGTTTTTGTCCTTATTTTGCACCCAAATAACGGGAAAAAAGAAAAAAAAAGTAATTAGAAATATTTTGGTTCTCGGTTTTTGTCCTTATTTTGCACCCAAATAACGGGAAAAAATAAAAAAAAGTTATCTGAAATATTTTGGTTTTCTGTTTTTGTCCTTATTTTGCACCCTAATCACGGGAAAAATAAAAAAAAAGTTATTTGAAATATTTTGGTTTTCTGTTTTTGTCCTTATTTTGCACCCAAATAACGGGAGAAAATAAAAAAAAAGTTATCTGAAATATTTTGGTTTTCTGTTTTTGTCCTTATTTTGCACCCAAATAACGGGAAAAAAGAAAAAAAAAGTAATTAGAAATATTTTGGTTCTCGGTTTTTGTCCTTATTTTGCACCCAAATAACGGGAAAAAATAAAAAAAAGTTATCTGAAATATTTTGGTTTTCTGTTTTTGTCCTTATTTTGCACCCTAATCACGGGAAAAATAAAAAAAAAGTTATCTGAAATATTTTGGTTTTCTGTTTTTGTCCTTATTTTGCACCCAAATAACGGGAAAAAAGAAAAAAAAAAGTAATTAGAAATATTTTGGTTCTCGGTTTTTGTCCTTATTTTGCACCCAAATAAAGGGAAAAAATAAAAAAAAGTTATCTGAAATATTTTGGTTTTCTGTTTTTGTCCTTATTTTGCACCCTAATCACGGGAAAAATAAAAAAAAAGTTATTTGAAATATTTTGGTTTTCTGTTTTTGTCCTTATTTTGCACCCAAATAACGGGAAAAAAAAAAGTTATCTGAAATATTTTGGTTTTCTGTTTTTGTCCTTATTTTGCACCCAAATAACGGGAAAAAGAAAAAAAAAGTTATTTGAAATATTTTGGTTTTCTGTTTTTGTCCTTATTTTGCACCCAAATAACTGGAAAAAATAAAAAAATAGTTATCTGAAATATTTTGGTATTAGTTTCTGTCCTTATTTTGCACCCAAATAACGGGAAAAAGAAAAAAAAAGTTATTTGAAATATTTTGGTTTTCTGTTTTTGTCCTTATTTTGCACCCAAATAACGGGAAAGAATAAAAAATAGTTATCTGAAATATTTTGGTTTTCTGTTTTTGTCCTTATTTTGCATCCAAATAACGGGAAAAAAGTAAAAAAAAGTTATCTGAAATATTTTGGTTTTCTGTTTTTGTCCTTATTTTGCACCCAAATAATGGGGAAAAAGAAAAAAAACGTTATTTGAAATATTTTGGTTTTCTGTTTTTGTCCTTATTTTGCACCCAAATAACGGGAAAAAATAAAAGAAGTTATCTGAAATATTTTGGTTTTCTGTTTTTGTCCGTATTTTGCACATAAGGACAAATATTTTGGTTTTCTGTTTTTGTCCTTATTTTGCACCTAAATAACGGGAAAAAAGAAAAAAAAGTTATTTGAAATATTTTGGTTTTCTGTTTTGTCCTTATTATGCACCCAAATAACGGGAAAAAAGAAAAAAAAGTTATCTGAAATAATTTGGTTTTCTGTTTTTGTCCTTATTTTGCACCCAAATAACGGGAAAAAAGAAAAAAAAAGTTATTTGAAATATTTTGGTTTTCTGTTTTTGTCCTTATTTTGCACCCAAATAACGGGAAAAAAGAAAAAAAACGTTATCTGAAATATTTTGGTTTTCTGTTTTTGTCCTTATTTTGCACACAAATAACGGGAAAAAATAAAAAAAAAAGTTATTTGAAATATTTTGGTTTTATGTTTTTGTCCTTATTTTGCACCAAAATAACGGGGAAAAAAAAAAAAATTTATGTGAAATATTTTGGTTTTCTGTTTTTGTCCGTATTTTGCACCGAAATAACGGGAAAAAACAAAAAAAAAAGTTATTTGAAATATTTTGGTTTTCTGTTTTTGTCCTTATTTTGCACCCAAATAACGGGAAAAAATAAAAAAAAAGTTATTTGAAATATTTTCGTTTTCTGGTTTTGTTCTTATTTTGCACCCAAATAACGGGAAAAAATAAAAAAAAAGTTATCTGAAATATTTTGGTTTTCTGTTTTTGTCCTTATTTTCCACCCAAATAACGGGAAAAAATAAAAAAAAAAGATATCTGAAGTATTTTGGTTTTCTGTTTTTGTCCTTATTTTGCACCCAAATAACGGGAAAAAGAAAAAAAAAGTTATTTGAATTATTTTGGTTTTCTGTTTTTGTCCTTATTTTGCACCCAAATAACTGGAAAAAATAAAAAAATAGTTATCTGAAATATTTTGGTATTTGTTTCTGTCCTTATTTTGCACCCAAATAACGGGAAAAAAAAAAAAAAGTTATTTGAAATATTTTGGTTTTCTGTTTTTGTCCTTATTTTGCACCCAAATAACGGGAAAAAGAAAAAAAAAGTTATTTGAAATATTTTGGTTTTCTGTTTTTGTCCTTATTTTGCACCCAAATAACAGGAAAAAATAAAAAAATAGTTATCTGAAATATTTTGGTATTTGTTTCTGTCCTTATTTTGCACCCAAATAACGGGAAAAAGAAAAAAAAAGTTATTTGAAATATTTTGGTTTTCTGTTTTTGTCCTTATTTTGCACCCAAATAACGGGAAAAAAGTAAAAAAAAGTTATCTGAAATATTTTGGTTTTCTGTTTTTGTCCTTATTTTGTACCCAAATAACGGAGAAAAAGAAAAAAAACGTTATTTGAAATATTTTGGTTTTCTGTTTTTGTCCTTATTTTGCACCCAAATAACGGGAAAAAATAAAAAAAAAGTTATCTGAAATATTTTGGTTTTCTGTTTTTGTCCTTATTTTGCACCCAAATAACGGGAAAAAATAAAAAAACAGTTATCTGAAATATATTGGTTTTCTATTTTTGTCCTTATTTTGCACCCAAATAACGGGAAAAAAGAAAAAAAAAGTAATTAGAAATATTTTGGTTCTCTGTTTTTGTCCTTATTTTGCACCCAAATAACGGGAAAAAATAAAAAAAAGTTATCTGAAATATTTTGGTTTTCTGTTTTTGTCCTTATTTTGCACCCTAATCACGGGAAATATAAAAAAAAAGTTATTTGAAATATTTTGGTTTTCTGTTTTTGTCCTTATTTTGCACCCAAATAATGGGGAAAAAGAAAAAAAACGTTATTTGAAATATTTTGGTTTTCTGTTTTTGTCCTTATTTTGCACCCAAATAACAGGAAAAAATAAAAAAATAGTTATCTGAAATATTTTGGAATTTGTTTCTGTCCTTATTTTGCACCCAAATAACGGGAAAAAGAAAAAAAAAGTTATTTGAAATATTTTGGTTTTCTGTTTTTGTCCTTATTTTGCACCCAAATAACGGGAAAAAAGTAAAAAAAAGTTATCTGAAATATTTTGGTTTTCTGTTTTTGTCCTTATTTTGCACCCAAATAACGGGAAAAAAGAAAAAAAAATTATCTGAAATATTTTGGTTTTCTGTTTTTGTCCTTATTTTGCACCCAAATAACGGGAGAAAATAAAAAAAAAGTTATCTGAAATATTTTGGTTCTCTGTTTTTGTCCTTATTTTGCACCCAAATAACGGGAAAAAATAAAAAAAAGTTATCTGAAATATTTTGGTTTTCTGTTTTTGTCCTTATTTTGCACCCTAATCACGGGAAAAATAAAAAAAAAGTTATTTGAAATATTTTGGTTTTCTGTTTTTGTCCTTATTTTGCACCCAAATAACGGGAAAAAATAAAAAAAAAGTTATTTGAAATATTTTCGTTTTCTGGTTTTGTTCTTATTTTGCACCCAAATAACGGGAAGAAATAAAAAAAAAGTTATCTGAAATATTTTGGTTTTCCGTTATTGTCCTTATTTTCCACCCAAATAACGGGAAAAAATAAAAAAAAAAAGTTATCTGAAATATTTTGGTTTTCTGTTTTTGTCCTTATTTTGCACCCAAATAACGGGAAAAAGTAAAAAAAAGTTATTTGAAATATTTTGGTTTTCTGTTTTTGTCCTTATTTTGCACCCAAATAACTGGAAAAAATAAAAAAATAGTTATCTGAAATATTTTGGTATTAGTTTCTGTCCTTATTTTGCACCCAAATAACGGGAAAAAGAAAAAAAAAGTTATTTGAAATATTTTGGTTTTCTGTTTTTGTCCTTATTTTGCACCCAATTAACGGGAAAGAATAAAAAATAGTTATCTGAAATATTTTGGTTTTCTGTTTTTGTCCTTATTTTGCATCCAAATAACGGGAAAAAAGTAAAAAAAAGTTATCTGAAATATTTTGGTTTTCTGTTTTTGTCCTTATTTTGCACCCAAATAATGGGGAAAAAGAAAAAAAACGTTATTTGAAATATTTTGGTTTTCTGTTTTTGTCCTTATTTTGCACCCAAATAACGGGAAAAAATAAAAAAAGTTATCTGAAATATTTTGGTTTTCTGTTTTTGTCCGTATTTTGCACATAAGGACAAATATTTTGGTTTTCTGTTTTTGTCCTTATTTTGCACCTAAATAACGGGAAAAAAGAAAAAAAAAGTTATTTGAAATATTTTGGTTTTCTGTTTTGTCCTTATTTTGCACCGAAATAACGGGAAAAAACAAAAAAAAAGTTATTTGAAATATTTTGGTTTTCTGTTTTTTTCCTTATTTTGCACCCAAATAACGCGAAAAAATAAAAAAAAAGTTATTTGAAATATTTTCGTGTTCTGGTTTTGTTCTTATTTTGCACCCAAATAACGGGAAAAAATAAAAAAAAAGTTATCTGAAATATTTTGGTTTTCTGTTTTTGTCCTTATTTTCCACCCAAATAACGGGAAAAAAATAATAAAAAAAAGATATCTGAAATATTTTGGTTTTCTGTTTTTGTCCTTATTTTGCACCCAAATAACGGGAAAAAGAAAAAAAAAGTTATTTGAAATATTTTGGTTTTCTGTTTTTGTCCTTATTTTGCACCCAAATAACTGGAAAAAATAAAAAAATAGTTATCTGAAATATTTTGGTATTTGTTTCTGTCCTTATTTTGCACCCAAATAACGGGAAAAAGAAAAAAAAAGTTATTTGAAATATTTTGGTTTTCTGTTTTTGTCCTTATTTTGCACCCAAATAACGGGAAAAAAGTAAAAAAAAGTTATCTGAAATATTTTGGTTTTCTGTTTTTGTCCTTATTTTGCACCCAAATAACGGGGAAAAAGAAAAAAAACGTTATTTGAAATATTTTGGTTTTCTGTTTTTGTCCTTATTTTGCACCCAAATAACGGGAAAAAATAAAAAAAAAGTTATCTGAAATATTTTGGTTTTCTGTTTTTGTCCTTATTTTGCACCCAAATAACGGGAAAAAAGTAAAAAAAAGTTATATGAAATCTTTTGGTTTTCTGTTTTTGTCCTTATTTTGCACCCAAATAACGGGGGAAAAGAAAAAAAACGTTATTTGAAATATTTTGGTTTTCTGGTTTTGTCCTTATTTTGCACCCAAATAACGGGAAAAAATTAAAAAACAGTTATCTGAAATATATTGGTTTTCTATTTTTGTCCTTATTTTGCACCCAAATAACGGGAAAAAAGAAAAAAAAATTATCTGAAATATTTTGGTTTTCTGTTTTTGTCCTTATTTTGCACCCAAATAACGGGAGAAAATAAAAAAAAAGTTATCTGAAATATTTTGGTTTTCTGTTTTTGTCCTTATTTTGCACCCAAATAACGGGAAAAAAGAAAAAAAAAGTAATTAGAAATATTTTGGTTCTCAGTTTTTGTCCTTATTTTGCACCCAATTAACGGGAAAAAATAAAAAAAAGTTATCTGAAATATTTTGCTTTTCTGTTTTTGTCCTTATTTTGCACCCTAATCACGGGAAAAATAAAAAAAAAGTTATTTGAAATATTTTGGTTTTCTGTTTTTGTCCTTATTTTGCACCCAAATAACGGGAAAAAATAAAAAAAAACGTTATTTGAAATATTTTCGTTTTCTGGTTTTGTTCTTATTTTGCACCCAAATAACGGGAAAAAATAAAAAAAAAGTTATCTGAAATATTTTGGTTTTCTGTTTTTGTCCTTATTTTCCACCCAAATAACGGGAAAAAATAAAAAAAAAAGTTATCTGAAATATTTTGGTTTTCTGTTTTTGTCCTTATTTTGCACCCAAATAACGGGAAAAAGAAAAAAAAAGTTATTTGAAATATTTTGGTTTTCTGTTTTTGTCCTTATTTTGCACCCAAATAACTGGAAAAAATAAAAAAATAGTTATCTGAAATATTTTGGTATTAGTTTCTGTCCTTATTTTGCACCCAAATAACGGGAAAAAGAAAAAAAACGTTATTTGAAATATTTTGGTTTTCTGTTTTTGTCCTTATTTTGCACCCAAATAACGGGAAAAAATAAAAAAAGTTATCTGAAATATTTTGGTTTTCTGTTTTTGTCCGTATTTTGCACATAAGGACAAATATTTTGGTTTTCTATTTTTGTCCTTATTTTGCACCTAAATAACGGGAAAAAAGAAAAAAAAAGTTATTTGAAATATTTTGGTTTTCTGTTTTTGTCCTTATTTTGCACCCAAATAACGGGAAAAAAGAAAAAAAACGTTATCTGAAATATTTTGGTTTTCTGTTTTTGTCCTTATTTTGCACACAAATAACGGGAAAAAATAAAAAAAAAGTTATTTGAAATATTTTGGTTTTATGTTTTTGTCCTTATTTTGCACCAAAATAACGGGGGAAAAAAAAAAAGTTATGTGAAATATTTTGGTTTTCTGTTTTTGTCCTTATTTTGCACCGAAATAACGGGAAAAAACAAAAAAAAAGTTATTTGAAATATTTTGGTTTTCTGTTTTTGTCCTTATTTTGCACCCAAATAACGGGAAAAAATAAAAGAAAAGTTATTTGAAATATTTTGGTTTTCTGTTTTTGTCCTTATTTTGCACCCAAATAACGGGAAAAAATAAAAAAACAGTTATCTTAAATATATTGGTTTTCTATTTTTGTCCTT
Source organism: Empis livida (assembly GCA_963932195.1). Taxonomy (NCBI): domain Eukaryota; kingdom Metazoa; phylum Arthropoda; class Insecta; order Diptera; family Empididae; genus Empis; species Empis livida. Next base: position 21,915 of record CAWVQG010000051.1, read on the forward strand.
ATTTTGCACCCAAATAACGGGAAAAAAGAAAAAAAAATTATCTGAAATATTTTGGTTTTCTGTTTTTGTCCTTATTTTGCACCCAAATAACGGGAAAAAATAAAAAAAAATTTATCTGAAATATTTTGGTTTTCTGTTTTTGTCCTTATTTTGCACCCAAATAACGGGAAAAAAGAAAAAAAATAATTAGAAATATTTTGGTTCTCTGTTTTTGTCCTTATTTTGCACCCAAATAACGGGAAAAAATAAAAAAAAGTTATCTGAAATATTTTGGTTTTCTGTTTTTGTCCTTATTTTGCACCCAAATAACGGGAAAAAATAAAAAAAAAGTTATCTGAAATATTTTGGTTTTCTGGTTTTGTTCTTATTTTGCACCCAAATAACGGGAAAAAATAAAAAAAAAGTTATCTGAAATATTTTGGTTTTCTGTTTTTGTCCTTATTTTCCACCCAAATAACGGGAAAAAATAAAAAAAAAAAGTTATCTGAAATATTTTGGTTTTCTGTTTTTGTCCTTATTTTGCACCCAAATAACAGGAAAAAGAAAAAAAAAGTTATTTGAAATATTTTGGTTTTCTGTTTTTGTCCTTATTTTGCACCCAAATAACTGGAAAAAATAAAAAAATAGTTATCTGAAATATTTTGGTATTTGTTTCTGTCCTTATTTTGCACCCAAATAACGGGCAAAAAAAGAAAAAAAAAGTTATCTGAAATATTTTGGTTTTCTGTTTTTGTCCTTACAATAACGGGAAAAAAGTAAAAAAAAGTTATATGAAATATTTTGGTTTTCTGTTTTTGTCCTTATTTTGCACCCAAATAACGGGGAAAAAGAAAAAAAACGTTATTTGAAATATTTTGGTTTTCTGTTTTTGTCCTTATTTTGCACCCAAATAACGGGAAAAAATAAAAAAAAAGTTATCTGAAATATTTTGGTTTTCTGTGTTTGTCCTTATTTTGCACCCAAATAACGGGAAAAAAGTAAAAAAAAGTTATATGAAATATTTTGGTTTTCTGATTTTGTCCTTATTTTGCACCCAAATAACGGGAAAAAATAAAAAAAAGTTATCTGAAATATTTTGGTTTTCTGTTTTTGTCCTTATTTTGCACCCAAATAACGGGAAAAAATAAAAAAACAGTTATCTGAAATATTTTGGTTTTCTGTTTTTGTCCTTATTTTGCACCCTAATCACGGGAAAAAATAAAAAAAAGTTATCTGAAATATTTTGGTTTTCTGTTTTTGTCCTTATTTTGCACCCAAATCACGGGAAAAATAAAAAAAAAGTTATTTGAAATATTTTGGTTTTCTGTTTTTGTCCATATTTTGCACCCAAATAACGGGAAAAAATAAAAAAAAAGTTATTTGAAATATTTTCGTTTTCTGGTTTTGTTCTTATTTTGCACCCAAATAACGGGAAAAAATAAAAAAAAAGTTATCTGAAATATTTTGGTTTTCTGTTTTTGTCCTTATTTTCCACCCAAATAACGGGAAAAAATAAAAAAAAGTTATCTGAAATATTTTGGTTTTCTGTTTTTGTCCTTATTTTGCACCCTAATCACGGGAAAAATAAAAAAAAAGTTATTTGAAATATTTTGGTTTTCTGTTTTTGTCCTTATTTTGCACCCAAATAACGGGAAAAAGAAAAAAAAAGTTATTTGAAATATTTTGGTTTTCTGTTTTTGTCCTTATTTTGCACCCAAATAACTGGAAAAAATAAAAAAATAGTTATCTGAAATATTTTGGTATTTGTTTCTGTCCTTATTTTGCACCCAAATAACGGGAAAAAGAAAAAAAAAGTTATTTGAAATATTTTGGTTTTCTGTTTTTGTCCTTATTTTGCACCCAAATAACGGGAAAAAAGTAAAAAAAAGTTATATGAAATATTTTGGTTTTCTGTTTTTGTCCTTATTTTGCACCCAAATAACGGGGAAAAAGAAAAAAAACGTTATTTGAAATATTTTGGTTTTCTGTTTTTGTCCTTATTTTGCACCCAAATAACGGGAAAAAATAAAAAAAAAGTTATCTGAAATATTTTGGTTTTCTGTTTTTGTCCTTATTTTGCACTCAAATAACGGGAAAAAAGTAAAAAAAAGTTATATGAAATATTTTGGTTTTCTGTTTTTGTCCTTATTTTGCTTTGCACCCAAATAACGAAAAAAAATAAAAAAAAAGTTATTTGAAATATTTTGGTTTTCTTTTTTTGTCCTTATTTTGCACCCAAATAACGGGAAAAAATTTTAAAAAAAGTTATTTGAAATATTTCAGTTTTCTGTTTTTGTCCTTATTTTGCACCAAAATAACGGGAAAAAAGAAAAAAAAAGGTATCTGAAATATTTTGGTATTCTGTTTTTGTCCTTATTTTGCAACCAAATAACGGGAAAAAAAAAAAGTTATCTGAAATATTTTGGTTTTCAGTTTTTGTCCTTATTTTGCACCCAAATAACGGGAAAAAATAAAAAAAAAGTTATCTGAAATATTTTGGTTTTCTGTTTTTGTCCTTATTTTGCACCCAAATAACGGGAAAAAAGAAAAAAAAAGTTATCTGAAAGATTTTTGTTTTCTGTTTTTGTCCTTATTTTGCACCCAAATAACGGGGAAAAAGAAAAAAAAAGTTATTTGAAATATTTTGGTTTTCTGTTTTTGTCCTTATTTTGCACCCAAACAACGGTAAAAAATAAAAAAAAGTTATTTGAAATATTTTGGTTTTCTGTTTTTGTCCTTATTTTGCACTTAAATAACGGGAAAAAATAAAAAAAAAGTTATTTGAAATATTTTGGTTTTCTGTTTTTGTCTTTATTTTGCACCCAAACAACGGGAAAAAATAAAAAAAAATTATCTGAAATATTTTGGTTTTCTGTTTTTGTCCTTATTTTGCACCCAAATAACGGGAAAAAAGAAAAAAAAAGTTATCTGAAATATTTTGGTTTTCTGTTTTTGTCCTTATTTTGCACCCAAATAACGGGAAAAAATAAAAAAAAAGTTATTTGAAATATTTTGGTTTTCTGTTTTTGTCCTTATTTTGCACCCAAATAACTGGAAAAAATAAAAAAATAGTTATCTGAAATATTTTGGTATTTGTTTCTGTCCTTATTTTGCACCCAAATAACGGGAAAAAATAAAAAAAAAGTTATCTGAAATATTTTGGTTTTCTGTTTTTGTCCTTATTTTGCACCCAAATAACGGGAAAAGGAAAAAAAAAGTTATTTGAAATATTTTGATTTTCTGTTTTTGTCCTTATTTTGCACCCAAATAACTGGAAAAAATAAAAAAATAGTTATCTGAAATATTTTGGTATTTGTTTCTGTCCTTATTTTGCACCCAAATAACGGGAAAAAGAAAAAAAAAGTTATTTGAAATATTTTGGTTTTCTGTTTTTGTCCTTATTTTGCACCCAAATAACGGGAAAAAATAAAAAAATAGTTATCTGAAATATTTTGGTTTTCTGTTTTTGTCCTTATTTTGCACCCAAATAACGGGAAAAAAGTAAAAAAAAGTTATCTGAAATATTTTGGTTTTCTGTTTTTGTCCTTATTTTGCACCCAAATAACGGGGAAAAAGAAAAAAAACGTTATCTGAAATATTTTGGTTTTCAGTTTTTGTCCTTATTTTGCACCCAAATAACGGGAAAAAATAAAAAAAAAGTTATCTGAAATATTTTGGTTTTCTGTTTTTGTCCTTATTTTGCACCCAAATAACGGGAAAAAAGAAAAAAAAAGTTATCTGAAAGATTTTTGTTTTCTGTTTTTGTCCTTATTTTGCACCCAAATAACGGGGAAAAAGAAAAAAAAAGTTATTTGAAATATTTTGGTTTTCTGTTTTTGTCCTTATTTTGCACCCAAACAACGGTAAAAAATAAAAAAAAGGTATTTGAAATATTTTGGTTTTCTGTTTTTGTCCTTATTTTGCACTTAAATAACGGGAAAAAATAAAAAAAAAGTTATTTGAAATATTTTGGTTTTCTGTTTTTGTCTTTATTTTGCACCCAAACAACGGGAAAAAATAAAAAAAAATTATCTGAAATATTTTGGTTTTCTGTTTTTGTCCTTATTTTGCACCCAAATAACGGGAAAAAAGAAAAAAAAAGTTATCTGAAATATTTTGGTTTTCTGTTTTTGTCCTTATTTTGCACCCAAATAACGGGAAAAAATAAAAAAAAAGTTATTTGAAATATTTTGGTTTTCTGTTTTTGTCCTTATTTTGCACTTAAATAACGGGAAAAAATAAAAAAAAAGTTATTTGAAATATTTTGGTTTTCTGTTTTTGTCCTTATTTTGCACCCAAATAACGGGAAAAAAGAAAAAAAAAGTTATCTGAAATATTTTGGTTTTCTGTTTTTGTCCTTATTTTGCACCCAAATAACGGGAAAAAATAAAAAAAAAGTTATTTGAAATATTTTGGTTTTCTGTTTTTGTCCTTATTTTGCACCCAAATAACTGGAAAAAATAAAAAAATAGTTATCTGAAATATTTTGGTATTTGTTTCTGTCCTTATTTTGCACCCAAATAACGGGAAAAAATAAAAAAAAAGTTATCTGAAATATTTTGGTTTT
>CAWVQG010000053.1:0-17500 GCA_963932195.1 Empis livida
GACAGAGACAGAGACAGAGACAGAGACAGAGACAGAGACAGAGACAGAGACAGAGACAGAGACAGAGACAGAGACAGAGACAGAGACAGAGACAGAGACAGAGACAGAGACAGAGACAGAGACAGAGACAGAGACAGAGACAGAGACAGAGACAGAGACAGAGACAGAGACAGAGACAGAGACAGAGACAGAGACAGAGACAGAGACAGAGACAGAGACAGAGACAGAGACAGAGACAGAGACAGAGACAGAGACAGAGACAGAGACAGAGACAGAGACAGAGACAGAGACAGAGACAGAGACAGAGACAGAGACAGAGACAGAGACAGAGACAGAGACAGAGACAGAGACAGAGACAGAGACAGAGACAGAGACAGAGACAGAGACAGAGACAGAGACAGAGACAGAGACAGAGACAGAGACAGAGACAGAGACAGAGACAGAGACAGAGACAGAGACAGAGACAGAGACAGAGACAGAGACAGAGACAGAGACAGAGACAGAGACAGAGACAGAGACAGAGACAGAGACAGAGACAGAGACAGAGACAGAGACAGAGACAGAGACAGAGACAGAGACAGAGACAGAGACAGAGACAGAGACAGAGACAGAGACAGAGACAGAGACAGAGACAGAGACAGAGACAGAGACAGAGACAGAGACAGAGACAGAGACAGAGACAGAGACAGAGACAGAGACAGAGACAGAGACAGAGACAGAGACAGAGACAGAGACAGAGACAGAGACAGAGACAGAGACAGAGACAGAGACAGAGACAGAGACAGAGACAGAGACAGAGACAGAGACAGAGACAGAGACAGAGACAGAGACAGAGACAGAGACAGAGACAGAGACAGAGACAGAGACAGAGACAGAGACAGAGACAGAGACAGAGACAGAGACAGAGACAGAGACAGAGACAGAGACAGAGACAGAGACAGAGACAGAGACAGAGACAGAGACAGAGACAGAGACAGAGACAGAGACAGAGACAGAGACAGAGACAGAGACAGAGACAGAGACAGAGACAGAGACAGAGACAGAGACAGAGACAGAGACAGAGACAGAGACAGAGACAGAGACAGAGACAGAGACAGAGACAGAGACAGAGACAGAGACAGAGACAGAGACAGAGACAGAGACAGAGACAGAGACAGAGACAGAGACAGAGACAGAGACAGAGACAGAGACAGAGACAGAGACAGAGACAGAGACAGAGACAGAGACAGAGACAGAGACAGAGACAGAGACAGAGACAGAGACAGAGACAGAGACAGAGACAGAGACAGAGACAGAGACAGAGACAGAGACAGAGACAGAGACAGAGACAGAGACAGAGACAGAGACAGAGACAGAGACAGAGACAGAGACAGAGACAGAGACAGAGACAGAGACAGAGACAGAGACAGAGACAGAGACAGAGACAGAGACAGAGACAGAGACAGAGACAGAGACAGAGACAGAGACAGAGACAGAGACAGAGACAGAGACAGAGACAGAGACAGAGACAGAGACAGAGACAGAGACAGAGACAGAGACAGAGACAGAGACAGAGACAGAGACAGAGACAGAGACAGAGACAGAGACAGAGACAGAGACAGAGACAGAGACAGAGACAGAGACAGAGACAGAGACAGAGACAGAGACAGAGACAGAGACAGAGACAGAGACAGAGACAGAGACAGAGACAGAGACAGAGACAGAGACAGAGACAGAGACAGAGACAGAGACAGAGACAGAGACAGAGACAGAGACAGAGACAGAGACAGAGACAGAGACAGAGACAGAGACAGAGACAGAGACAGAGACAGAGACAGAGACAGAGACAGAGACAGAGACAGAGACAGAGACAGAGACAGAGACAGAGACAGAGACAGAGACAGAGACAGAGACAGAGACAGAGACAGAGACAGAGACAGAGACAGAGACAGAGACAGAGACAGAGACAGAGACAGAGACAGAGACAGAGACAGAGACAGAGACAGAGACAGAGACAGAGACAGAGACAGAGACAGAGACAGAGACAGAGACAGAGACAGAGACAGAGACAGAGACAGAGACAGAGACAGAGACAGAGACAGAGACAGAGACAGAGACAGAGACAGAGACAGAGACAGAGACAGAGACAGAGACAGAGACAGAGACAGAGACAGAGACAGAGACAGAGACAGAGACAGAGACAGAGACAGAGACAGAGACAGAGACAGAGACAGAGACAGAGACAGAGACAGAGACAGAGACAGAGACAGAGACAGAGACAGAGACAGAGACAGAGACAGAGACAGAGACAGAGACAGAGACAGAGACAGAGACAGAGACAGAGACAGAGACAGAGACAGAGACAGAGACAGAGACAGAGACAGAGACAGAGACAGAGACAGAGACAGAGACAGAGACAGAGACAGAGACAGAGACAGAGACAGAGACAGAGACAGAGACAGAGACAGAGACAGAGACAGAGACAGAGACAGAGACAGAGACAGAGACAGAGACAGAGACAGAGACAGAGACAGAGACAGAGACAGAGACAGAGACAGAGACAGAGACAGAGACAGAGACAGAGACAGAGACAGAGACAGAGACAGAGACAGAGACAGAGACAGAGACAGAGACAGAGACAGAGACAGAGACAGAGACAGAGACAGAGACAGAGACAGAGACAGAGACAGAGACAGAGACAGAGACAGAGACAGAGACAGAGACAGAGACAGAGACAGAGACAGAGACAGAGACAGAGACAGAGACAGAGACAGAGACAGAGACAGAGACAGAGACAGAGACAGAGACAGAGACAGAGACAGAGACAGAGACAGAGACAGAGACAGAGACAGAGACAGAGACAGAGACAGAGACAGAGACAGAGACAGAGACAGAGACAGAGACAGAGACAGAGACAGAGACAGAGACAGAGACAGAGACAGAGACAGAGACAGAGACAGAGACAGAGACAGAGACAGAGACAGAGACAGAGACAGAGACAGAGACAGAGACAGAGACAGAGACAGAGACAGAGACAGAGACAGAGACAGAGACAGAGACAGAGACAGAGACAGAGACAGAGACAGAGACAGAGACAGAGACAGAGACAGAGACAGAGACAGAGACAGAGACAGAGACAGAGACAGAGACAGAGACAGAGACAGAGACAGAGACAGAGACAGAGACAGAGACAGAGACAGAGACAGAGACAGAGACAGAGACAGAGACAGAGACAGAGACAGAGACAGAGACAGAGACAGAGACAGAGACAGAGACAGAGACAGAGACAGAGACAGAGACAGAGACAGAGACAGAGACAGAGACAGAGACAGAGACAGAGACAGAGACAGAGACAGAGACAGAGACAGAGACAGAGACAGAGACAGAGACAGAGACAGAGACAGAGACAGAGACAGAGACAGAGACAGAGACAGAGACAGAGACAGAGACAGAGACAGAGACAGAGACAGAGACAGAGACAGAGACAGAGACAGAGACAGAGACAGAGACAGAGACAGAGACAGAGACAGAGACAGAGACAGAGACAGAGACAGAGACAGAGACAGAGACAGAGACAGAGACAGAGACAGAGACAGAGACAGAGACAGAGACAGAGACAGAGACAGAGACAGAGACAGAGACAGAGACAGAGACAGAGACAGAGACAGAGACAGAGACAGAGACAGAGACAGAGACAGAGACAGAGACAGAGACAGAGACAGAGACAGAGACAGAGACAGAGACAGAGACAGAGACAGAGACAGAGACAGAGACAGAGACAGAGACAGAGACAGAGACAGAGACAGAGACAGAGACAGAGACAGAGACAGAGACAGAGACAGAGACAGAGACAGAGACAGAGACAGAGACAGAGACAGAGACAGAGACAGAGACAGAGACAGAGACAGAGACAGAGACAGAGACAGAGACAGAGACAGAGACAGAGACAGAGACAGAGACAGAGACAGAGACAGAGACAGAGACAGAGACAGAGACAGAGACAGAGACAGAGACAGAGACAGAGACAGAGACAGAGACAGAGACAGAGACAGAGACAGAGACAGAGACAGAGACAGAGACAGAGACAGAGACAGAGACAGAGACAGAGACAGAGACAGAGACAGAGACAGAGACAGAGACAGAGACAGAGACAGAGACAGAGACAGAGACAGAGACAGAGACAGAGACAGAGACAGAGACAGAGACAGAGACAGAGACAGAGACAGAGACAGAGACAGAGACAGAGACAGAGACAGAGACAGAGACAGAGACAGAGACAGAGACAGAGACAGAGACAGAGACAGAGACAGAGACAGAGACAGAGACAGAGACAGAGACAGAGACAGAGACAGAGACAGAGACAGAGACAGAGACAGAGACAGAGACAGAGACAGAGACAGAGACAGAGACAGAGACAGAGACAGAGACAGAGACAGAGACAGAGACAGAGACAGAGACAGAGACAGAGACAGAGACAGAGACAGAGACAGAGACAGAGACAGAGACAGAGACAGAGACAGAGACAGAGACAGAGACAGAGACAGAGACAGAGACAGAGACAGAGACAGAGACAGAGACAGAGACAGAGACAGAGACAGAGACAGAGACAGAGACAGAGACAGAGACAGAGACAGAGACAGAGACAGAGACAGAGACAGAGACAGAGACAGAGACAGAGACAGAGACAGAGACAGAGACAGAGACAGAGACAGAGACAGAGACAGAGACAGAGACAGACGACAGAGACAGAGACAGAGACAGAGACAGAGACAGAGACAGAGAGACAGAGACAGAGACAGAGACAGAGACAGAGACAGAGACAGAGACAGAGACAGAGACAGAGACAGAGACAGAGACAGAGACAGAGACAGAGACAGAGACAGAGACAGAGACAGAGACAGAGACAGAGACAGAGACAGAGACAGAGACAGAGACAGAGACAGAGACAGAGACAGAGACAGAGACAGAGACAGAGACAGAGACAGAGACAGAGACAGAGACAGAGACAGAGACAGAGACAGAGACAGAGACAGAGACAGAGACAGAGACAGAGACAGAGACAGAGACAGAGACAGAGACAGAGACAGAGACAGAGACAGAGACAGAGACAGAGACAGAGACAGAGACAGAGACAGAGACAGAGACAGAGACAGAGACAGAGACAGAGACAGAGACAGAGACAGAGACAGAGACAGAGACAGAGACAGAGACAGAGACAGAGACAGAGACAGAGACAGAGACAGAGACAGAGACAGAGACAGAGACAGAGACAGAGACAGAGACAGAGACAGAGACAGAGACAGAGACAGAGACAGAGACAGAGACAGAGACAGAGACAGAGACAGAGACAGAGACAGAGACAGAGACAGAGACAGAGACAGAGACAGAGACAGAGACAGAGACAGAGACAGAGACAGAGACAGAGACAGAGACAGAGACAGAGACAGAGACAGAGACAGAGACAGAGACAGAGACAGAGACAGAGACAGAGACAGAGACAGAGACAGAGACAGAGACAGAGACAGAGACAGAGACAGAGACAGAGACAGAGACAGAGACAGAGACAGAGACAGAGACAGAGACAGAGACAGAGACAGAGACAGAGACAGAGACAGAGACAGAGACAGAGACAGAGACAGAGACAGAGACAGAGACAGAGACAGAGACAGAGACAGAGACAGAGACAGAGACAGAGACAGAGACAGAGACAGAGACAGAGACAGAGACAGAGACAGAGACAGAGACAGAGACAGAGACAGAGACAGAGACAGAGACAGAGACAGAGACAGAGACAGAGACAGAGACAGAGACAGAGACAGAGACAGAGACAGAGACAGAGACAGAGACAGAGACAGAGACAGAGACAGAGACAGAGACAGAGACAGAGACAGAGACAGAGACAGAGACAGAGACAGAGACAGAGACAGAGACAGAGACAGAGACAGAGACAGAGACAGAGACAGAGACAGAGACAGAGACAGAGACAGAGACAGAGACAGAGACAGAGACAGAGACAGAGACAGAGACAGAGACAGAGACAGAGACAGAGACAGAGACAGAGACAGAGACAGAGACAGAGACAGAGACAGAGACAGAGACAGAGACAGAGACAGAGACAGAGACAGAGACAGAGACAGAGACAGAGACAGAGACAGAGACAGAGACAGAGACAGAGACAGAGACAGAGACAGAGACAGAGACAGAGACAGAGACAGAGACAGAGACAGAGACAGAGACAGAGACAGAGACAGAGACAGAGACAGAGACAGAGACAGAGACAGAGACAGAGACAGAGACAGAGACAGAGACAGAGACAGAGACAGAGACAGAGACAGAGACAGAGACAGAGACAGAGACAGAGACAGAGACAGAGACAGAGACAGAGACAGAGACAGAGACAGAGACAGAGACAGAGACAGAGACAGAGACAGAGACAGAGACAGAGACAGAGACAGAGACAGAGACAGAGACAGAGACAGAGACAGAGACAGAGACAGAGACAGAGACAGAGACAGAGACAGAGACAGAGACAGAGACAGAGACAGAGACAGAGACAGAGACAGAGACAGAGACAGAGACAGAGACAGAGACAGAGACAGAGACAGAGACAGAGACAGAGACAGAGACAGAGACAGAGACAGAGACAGAGACAGAGACAGAGACAGAGACAGAGACAGAGACAGAGACAGAGACAGAGACAGAGACAGAGACAGAGACAGAGACAGAGACAGAGACAGAGACAGAGACAGAGACAGAGACAGAGACAGAGACAGAGACAGAGACAGAGACAGAGACAGAGACAGAGACAGAGACAGAGACAGAGACAGAGACAGAGACAGAGACAGAGACAGAGACAGAGACAGAGACAGAGACAGAGACAGAGACAGAGACAGAGACAGAGACAGAGACAGAGACAGAGACAGAGACAGAGACAGAGACAGAGACAGAGACAGAGACAGAGACAGAGACAGAGACAGAGACAGAGACAGAGACAGAGACAGAGACAGAGACAGAGACAGAGACAGAGACAGAGACAGAGACAGAGACAGAGACAGAGACAGAGACAGAGACAGAGACAGAGACAGAGACAGAGACAGAGACAGAGACAGAGACAGAGACAGAGACAGAGACAGAGACAGAGACAGAGACAGAGACAGAGACAGAGACAGAGACAGAGACAGAGACAGAGACAGAGACAGAGACAGAGACAGAGACAGAGACAGAGACAGAGACAGAGACAGAGACAGAGACAGAGACAGAGACAGAGACAGAGACAGAGACAGAGACAGAGACAGAGACAGAGACAGAGACAGAGACAGAGACAGAGACAGAGACAGAGACAGAGACAGAGACAGAGACAGAGACAGAGACAGAGACAGAGACAGAGACAGAGACAGAGACAGAGACAGAGACAGAGACAGAGACAGAGACAGAGACAGAGACAGAGACAGAGACAGAGACAGAGACAGAGACAGAGACAGAGACAGAGACAGAGACAGAGACAGAGACAGAGACAGAGACAGAGACAGAGACAGAGACAGAGACAGAGACAGAGACAGAGACAGAGACAGAGACAGAGACAGAGACAGAGACAGAGACAGAGACAGAGACAGAGACAGAGACAGAGACAGAGACAGAGACAGAGACAGAGACAGAGACAGAGACAGAGACAGAGACAGAGACAGAGACAGAGACAGAGACAGAGACAGAGACAGAGACAGAGACAGAGACAGAGACAGAGACAGAGACAGAGACAGAGACAGAGACAGAGACAGAGACAGAGACAGAGACAGAGACAGAGACAGAGACAGAGACAGAGACAGAGACAGAGACAGAGACAGAGACAGAGACAGAGACAGAGACAGAGACAGAGACAGAGACAGAGACAGAGACAGAGACAGAGACAGAGACAGAGACAGAGACAGAGACAGAGACAGAGACAGAGACAGAGACAGAGACAGAGACAGAGACAGAGACAGAGACAGAGACAGAGACAGAGACAGAGACAGAGACAGAGACAGAGACAGAGACAGAGACAGAGACAGAGACAGAGACAGAGACAGAGACAGAGACAGAGACAGAGACAGAGACAGAGACAGAGACAGAGACAGAGACAGAGACAGAGACAGAGACAGAGACAGAGACAGAGACAGAGACAGAGACAGAGACAGAGACAGAGACAGAGACAGAGACAGAGACAGAGACAGAGACAGAGACAGAGACAGAGACAGAGACAGAGACAGAGACAGAGACAGAGACAGAGACAGAGACAGAGACAGAGACAGAGACAGAGACAGAGACAGAGACAGAGACAGAGACAGAGACAGAGACAGAGACAGAGACAGAGACAGAGACAGAGACAGAGACAGAGACAGAGACAGAGACAGAGACAGAGACAGAGACAGAGACAGAGACAGAGACAGAGACAGAGACAGAGACAGAGACAGAGACAGAGACAGAGACAGAGACAGAGACAGAGACAGAGACAGAGACAGAGACAGAGACAGAGACAGAGACAGAGACAGAGACAGAGACAGAGACAGAGACAGAGACAGAGACAGAGACAGAGACAGAGACAGAGACAGAGACAGAGACAGAGACAGAGACAGAGACAGAGACAGAGACAGAGACAGAGACAGAGACAGAGACAGAGACAGAGACAGAGACAGAGACAGAGACAGAGACAGAGACAGAGACAGAGACAGAGACAGAGACAGAGACAGAGACAGAGACAGAGACAGAGACAGAGACAGAGACAGAGACAGAGACAGAGACAGAGACAGAGACAGAGACAGAGACAGAGACAGAGACAGAGACAGAGACAGAGACAGAGACAGAGACAGAGACAGAGACAGAGACAGAGACAGAGACAGAGACAGAGACAGAGACAGAGACAGAGACAGAGACAGAGACAGAGACAGAGACAGAGACAGAGACAGAGACAGAGACAGAGACAGAGACAGAGACAGAGACAGAGACAGAGACAGAGACAGAGACAGAGACAGAGACAGAGACAGAGACAGAGACAGAGACAGAGACAGAGACAGAGACAGAGACAGAGACAGAGACAGAGACAGAGACAGAGACAGAGACAGAGACAGAGACAGAGACAGAGACAGAGACAGAGACAGAGACAGAGACAGAGACAGAGACAGAGACAGAGACAGAGACAGAGACAGAGACAGAGACAGAGACAGAGACAGAGACAGAGACAGAGACAGAGACAGAGACAGAGACAGAGACAGAGACAGAGACAGAGACAGAGACAGAGACAGAGACAGAGACAGAGACAGAGACAGAGACAGAGACAGAGACAGAGACAGAGACAGAGACAGAGACAGAGACAGAGACAGAGACAGAGACAGAGACAGAGACAGAGACAGAGACAGAGACAGAGACAGAGACAGAGACAGAGACAGAGACAGAGACAGAGACAGAGACAGAGACAGAGACAGAGACAGAGACAGAGACAGAGACAGAGACAGAGACAGAGACAGAGACAGAGACAGAGACAGAGACAGAGACAGAGACAGAGACAGAGACAGAGACAGAGACAGAGACAGAGACAGAGACAGAGACAGAGACAGAGACAGAGACAGAGACAGAGACAGAGACAGAGACAGAGACAGAGACAGAGACAGAGACAGAGACAGAGACAGAGACAGAGACAGAGACAGAGACAGAGACAGAGACAGAGACAGAGACAGAGACAGAGACAGAGACAGAGACAGAGACAGAGACAGAGACAGAGACAGAGACAGAGACAGAGACAGAGACAGAGACAGAGACAGAGACAGAGACAGAGACAGAGACAGAGACAGAGACAGAGACAGAGACAGAGACAGAGACAGAGACAGAGACAGAGACAGAGACAGAGACAGAGACAGAGACAGAGACAGAGACAGAGACAGAGACAGAGACAGAGACAGAGACAGAGACAGAGACAGAGACAGAGACAGAGACAGAGACAGAGACAGAGACAGAGACAGAGACAGAGACAGAGACAGAGACAGAGACAGAGACAGAGACAGAGACAGAGACAGAGACAGAGACAGAGACAGAGACAGAGACAGAGACAGAGACAGAGACAGAGACAGAGACAGAGACAGAGACAGAGACAGAGACAGAGACAGAGACAGAGACAGAGACAGAGACAGAGACAGAGACAGAGACAGAGACAGAGACAGAGACAGAGACAGAGACAGAGACAGAGACAGAGACAGAGACAGAGACAGAGACAGAGACAGAGACAGAGACAGAGACAGAGACAGAGACAGAGACAGAGACAGAGACAGAGACAGAGACAGAGACAGAGACAGAGACAGAGACAGAGACAGAGACAGAGACAGAGACAGAGACAGAGACAGAGACAGAGACAGAGACAGAGACAGAGACAGAGACAGAGACAGAGACAGAGACAGAGACAGAGACAGAGACAGAGACAGAGACAGAGACAGAGACAGAGACAGAGACAGAGACAGAGACAGAGACAGAGACAGAGACAGAGACAGAGACAGAGACAGAGACAGAGACAGAGACAGAGACAGAGACAGAGACAGAGACAGAGACAGAGACAGAGACAGAGACAGAGACAGAGACAGAGACAGAGACAGAGACAGAGACAGAGACAGAGACAGAGACAGAGACAGAGACAGAGACAGAGACAGAGACAGAGACAGAGACAGAGACAGAGACAGAGACAGAGACAGAGACAGAGACAGAGACAGAGACAGAGACAGAGACAGAGACAGAGACAGAGACAGAGACAGAGACAGAGACAGAGACAGAGACAGAGACAGAGACAGAGACAGAGACAGAGACAGAGACAGAGACAGAGACAGAGACAGAGACAGAGACAGAGACAGAGACAGAGACAGAGACAGAGACAGAGACAGAGACAGAGACAGAGACAGAGACAGAGACAGAGACAGAGACAGAGACAGAGACAGAGACAGAGACAGAGACAGAGACAGAGACAGAGACAGAGACAGAGACAGAGACAGAGACAGAGACAGAGACAGAGACAGAGACAGAGACAGAGACAGAGACAGAGACAGAGACAGAGACAGAGACAGAGACAGAGACAGAGACAGAGACAGAGACAGAGACAGAGACAGAGACAGAGACAGAGACAGAGACAGAGACAGAGACAGAGACAGAGACAGAGACAGAGACAGAGACAGAGACAGAGACAGAGACAGAGACAGAGACAGAGACAGAGACAGAGACAGAGACAGAGACAGAGACAGAGACAGAGACAGAGACAGAGACAGAGACAGAGACAGAGACAGAGACAGAGACAGAGACAGAGACAGAGACAGAGACAGAGACAGAGACAGAGACAGAGACAGAGACAGAGACAGAGACAGAGACAGAGACAGAGACAGAGACAGAGACAGAGACAGAGACAGAGACAGAGACAGAGACAGAGACAGAGACAGAGACAGAGACAGAGACAGAGACAGAGACAGAGACAGAGACAGAGACAGAGACAGAGACAGAGACAGAGACAGAGACAGAGACAGAGACAGAGACAGAGACAGAGACAGAGACAGAGACAGAGACAGAGACAGAGACAGAGACAGAGACAGAGACAGAGACAGAGACAGAGACAGAGACAGAGACAGAGACAGAGACAGAGACAGAGACAGAGACAGAGACAGAGACAGAGACAGAGACAGAGACAGAGACAGAGACAGAGACAGAGACAGAGACAGAGACAGAGACAGAGACAGAGACAGAGACAGAGACAGAGACAGAGACAGAGACAGAGACAGAGACAGAGACAGAGACAGAGACAGAGACAGAGACAGAGACAGAGACAGAGACAGAGACAGAGACAGAGACAGAGACAGAGACAGAGACAGAGACAGAGACAGAGACAGAGACAGAGACAGAGACAGAGACAGAGACAGAGACAGAGACAGAGACAGAGACAGAGACAGAGACAGAGACAGAGACAGAGACAGAGACAGAGACAGAGACAGAGACAGAGACAGAGACAGAGACAGAGACAGAGACAGAGACAGAGACAGAGACAGAGACAGAGACAGAGACAGAGACAGAGACAGAGACAGAGACAGAGACAGAGACAGAGACAGAGACAGAGACAGAGACAGAGACAGAGACAGAGACAGAGACAGAGACAGAGACAGAGACAGAGACAGAGACAGAGACAGAGACAGAGACAGAGACAGAGACAGAGACAGAGACAGAGACAGAGACAGAGACAGAGACAGAGACAGAGACAGAGACAGAGACAGAGACAGAGACAGAGACAGAGACAGAGACAGAGACAGAGACAGAGACAGAGACAGAGACAGAGACAGAGACAGAGACAGAGACAGAGACAGAGACAGAGACAGAGACAGAGACAGAGACAGAGACAGAGACAGAGACAGAGACAGAGACAGAGACAGAGACAGAGACAGAGACAGAGACAGAGACAGAGACAGAGACAGAGACAGAGACAGAGACAGAGACAGAGACAGAGACAGAGACAGAGACAGAGACAGAGACAGAGACAGAGACAGAGACAGAGACAGAGACAGAGACAGAGACAGAGACAGAGACAGAGACAGAGACAGAGACAGAGACAGAGACAGAGACAGAGACAGAGACAGAGACAGAGACAGAGACAGAGACAGAGACAGAGACAGAGACAGAGACAGAGACAGAGACAGAGACAGAGACAGAGACAGAGACAGAGACAGAGACAGAGACAGAGACAGAGACAGAGACAGAGACAGAGACAGAGACAGAGACAGAGACAGAGACAGAGACAGAGACAGAGACAGAGACAGAGACAGAGACAGAGACAGAGACAGAGACAGAGACAGAGACAGAGACAGAGACAGAGACAGAGACAGAGACAGAGACAGAGACAGAGACAGAGACAGAGACAGAGACAGAGACAGAGACAGAGACAGAGACAGAGACAGAGACAGAGACAGAGACAGAGACAGAGACAGAGACAGAGACAGAGACAGAGACAGAGACAGAGACAGAGACAGAGACAGAGACAGAGACAGAGACAGAGACAGAGACAGAGACAGAGACAGAGACAGAGACAGAGACAGAGACAGAGACAGAGACAGAGACAGAGACAGAGACAGAGACAGAGACAGAGACAGAGACAGAGACAGAGACAGAGACAGAGACAGAGACAGAGACAGAGACAGAGACAGAGACAGAGACAGAGACAGAGACAGAGACAGAGACAGAGACAGAGACAGAGACAGAGACAGAGACAGAGACAGAGACAGAGACAGAGACAGAGACAGAGACAGAGACAGAGACAGAGACAGAGACAGAGACAGAGACAGAGACAGAGACAGAGACAGAGACAGAGACAGAGACAGAGACAGAGACAGAGACAGAGACAGAGACAGAGACAGAGACAGAGACAGAGACAGAGACAGAGACAGAGACAGAGACAGAGACAGAGACAGAGACAGAGACAGAGACAGAGACAGAGACAGAGACAGAGACAGAGACAGAGACAGAGACAGAGACAGAGACAGAGACAGAGACAGAGACAGAGACAGAGACAGAGACAGAGACAGAGACAGAGACAGAGACAGAGACAGAGACAGAGACAGAGACAGAGACAGAGACAGAGACAGAGACAGAGACAGAGACAGAGACAGAGACAGAGACAGAGACAGAGACAGAGACAGAGACAGAGACAGAGACAGAGACAGAGACAGAGACAGAGACAGAGACAGAGACAGAGACAGAGACAGAGACAGAGACAGAGACAGAGACAGAGACAGAGACAGAGACAGAGACAGAGACAGAGACAGAGACAGAGACAGAGACAGAGACAGAGACAGAGACAGAGACAGAGACAGAGACAGAGACAGAGACAGAGACAGAGACAGAGACAGAGACAGAGACAGAGACAGAGACAGAGACAGAGACAGAGACAGAGACAGAGACAGAGACAGAGACAGAGACAGAGACAGAGACAGAGACAGAGACAGAGACAGAGACAGAGACAGAGACAGAGACAGAGACAGAGACAGAGACAGAGACAGAGACAGAGACAGAGACAGAGACAGAGACAGAGACAGAGACAGAGACAGAGACAGAGACAGAGACAGAGACAGAGACAGAGACAGAGACAGAGACAGAGACAGAGACAGAGACAGAGACAGAGACAGAGACAGAGACAGAGACAGAGACAGAGACAGAGACAGAGACAGAGACAGAGACAGAGACAGAGACAGAGACAGAGACAGAGACAGAGACAGAGACAGAGACAGAGACAGAGACAGAGACAGAGACAGAGACAGAGACAGAGACAGAGACAGAGACAGAGACAGAGACAGAGACAGAGACAGAGACAGAGACAGAGACAGAGACAGAGACAGAGACAGAGACAGAGACAGAGACAGAGACAGAGACAGAGACAGAGACAGAGACAGAGACAGAGACAGAGACAGAGACAGAGACAGAGACAGAGACAGAGACAGAGACAGAGACAGAGACAGAGACAGAGACAGAGACAGAGACAGAGACAGAGACAGAGACAGAGACAGAGACAGAGACAGAGACAGAGACAGAGACAGAGACAGAGACAGAGACAGAGACAGAGACAGAGACAGAGACAGAGACAGAGACAGAGACAGAGACAGAGACAGAGACAGAGACAGAGACAGAGACAGAGACAGAGACAGAGACAGAGACAGAGACAGAGACAGAGACAGAGACAGAGACAGAGACAGAGACAGAGACAGAGACAGAGACAGAGACAGAGACAGAGACAGAGACAGAGACAGAGACAGAGACAGAGACAGAGACAGAGACAGAGACAGAGACAGAGACAGAGACAGAGACAGAGACAGAGACAGAGACAGAGACAGAGACAGAGACAGAGACAGAGACAGAGACAGAGACAGAGACAGAGACAGAGACAGAGACAGAGACAGAGACAGAGACAGAGACAGAGACAGAGACAGAGACAGAGACAGAGACAGAGACAGAGACAGAGACAGAGACAGAGACAGAGACAGAGACAGAGACAGAGACAGAGACAGAGACAGAGACAGAGACAGAGACAGAGACAGAGACAGAGACAGAGACAGAGACAGAGACAGAGACAGAGACAGAGACAGAGACAGAGACAGAGACAGAGACAGAGACAGAGACAGAGACAGAGACAGAGACAGAGACAGAGACAGAGACAGAGACAGAGACAGAGACAGAGACAGAGACAGAGACAGAGACAGAGACAGAGACAGAGACAGAGACAGAGACAGAGACAGAGACAGAGACAGAGACAGAGACAGAGACAGAGACAGAGACAGAGACAGAGACAGAGACAGAGACAGAGACAGAGACAGAGACAGAGACAGAGACAGAGACAGAGACAGAGACAGAGACAGAGACAGAGACAGAGACAGAGACAGAGACAGAGACAGAGACAGAGACAGAGACAGAGACAGAGACAGAGACAGAGACAGAGACAGAGACAGAGACAGAGACAGAGACAGAGACAGAGACAGAGACAGAGACAGAGACAGAGACAGAGACAGAGACAGAGACAGAGACAGAGACAGAGACAGAGACAGAGACAGAGACAGAGACAGAGACAGAGACAGAGACAGAGACAGAGACAGAGACAGAGACAGAGACAGAGACAGAGACAGAGACAGAGACAGAGACAGAGACAGAGACAGAGACAGAGACAGAGACAGAGACAGAGACAGAGACAGAGACAGAGACAGAGACAGAGACAGAGACAGAGACAGAGACAGAGACAGAGACAGAGACAGAGACAGAGACAGAGACAGAGACAGAGACAGAGACAGAGACAGAGACAGAGACAGAGACAGAGACAGAGACAGAGACAGAGACAGAGACAGAGACAGAGACAGAGACAGAGACAGAGACAGAGACAGAGACAGAGACAGAGACAGAGACAGAGACAGAGACAGAGACAGAGACAGAGACAGAGACAGAGACAGAGACAGAGACAGAGACAGAGACAGAGACAGAGACAGAGACAGAGACAGAGACAGAGACAGAGACAGAGACAGAGACAGAGACAGAGACAGAGACAGAGACAGAGACAGAGACAGAGACAGAGACAGAGACAGAGACAGAGACAGAGACAGAGACAGAGACAGAGACAGAGACAGAGACAGAGACAGAGACAGAGACAGAGACAGAGACAGAGACAGAGACAGAGACAGAGACAGAGACAGAGACAGAGACAGAGACAGAGACAGAGACAGAGACAGAGACAGAGACAGAGACAGAGACAGAGACAGAGACAGAGACAGAGACAGAGACAGAGACAGAGACAGAGACAGAGACAGAGACAGAGACAGAGACAGAGACAGAGACAGAGACAGAGACAGAGACAGAGACAGAGACAGAGACAGAGACAGAGACAGAGACAGAGACAGAGACAGAGACAGAGACAGAGACAGAGACAGAGACAGAGACAGAGACAGAGACAGAGACAGAGACAGAGACAGAGACAGAGACAGAGACAGAGACAGAGACAGAGACAGAGACAGAGACAGAGACAGAGACAGAGACAGAGACAGAGACAGAGACAGAGACAGAGACAGAGACAGAGACAGAGACAGAGACAGAGACAGAGACAGAGACAGAGACAGAGACAGAGACAGAGACAGAGACAGAGACAGAGACAGAGACAGAGACAGAGACAGAGACAGAGACAGAGACAGAGACAGAGACAGAGACAGAGACAGAGACAGAGACAGAGACAGAGACAGAGACAGAGACAGAGACAGAGACAGAGACAGAGACAGAGACAGAGACAGAGACAGAGACAGAGACAGAGACAGAGACAGAGACAGAGACAGAGACAGAGACAGAGACAGAGACAGAGACAGAGACAGAGACAGAGACAGAGACAGAGACAGAGACAGAGACAGAGACAGAGACAGAGACAGAGACAGAGACAGAGACAGAGACAGAGACAGAGACAGAGACAGAGACAGAGACAGAGACAGAGACAGAGACAGAGACAGAGACAGAGACAGAGACAGAGACAGAGACAGAGACAGAGACAGAGACAGAGACAGAGACAGAGACAGAGACAGAGACAGAGACAGAGACAGAGACAGAGACAGAGACAGAGACAGAGACAGAGACAGAGACAGAGACAGAGACAGAGACAGAGACAGAGACAGAGACAGAGACAGAGACAGAGACAGAGACAGAGACAGAGACAGAGACAGAGACAGAGACAGAGACAGAGACAGAGACAGAGACAGAGACAGAGACAGAGACAGAGACAGAGACAGAGACAGAGACAGAGACAGAGACAGAGACAGAGACAGAGACAGAGACAGAGACAGAGACAGAGACAGAGACAGAGACAGAGACAGAGACAGAGACAGAGACAGAGACAGAGACAGAGACAGAGACAGAGACAGAGACAGAGACAGAGACAGAGACAGAGACAGAGACAGAGACAGAGACAGAGACAGAGACAGAGACAGAGACAGAGACAGAGACAGAGACAGAGACAGAGACAGAG
>CAWVQG010000054.1:0-22382 GCA_963932195.1 Empis livida
CTCTGTCTCTGTCTCTGTCTCTGTCTCTGTCTCTGTCTCTGTCTCTGTCTCTGTCTCTGTCTCTGTCTCTGTCTCTGTCTCTGTCTCTGTCTCTGTCTCTGTCTCTGTCTCTGTCTCTGTCTCTGTCTCTGTCTCTGTCTCTGTCTCTGTCTCTGTCTCTGTCTCTGTCTCTGTCTCTGTCTCTGTCTCTGTCTCTGTCTCTGTCTCTGTCTCTGTCTCTGTCTCTGTCTCTGTCTCTGTCTCTGTCTCTGTCTCTGTCTCTGTCTCTGTCTCTGTCTCTGTCTCTGTCTCTGTCTCTGTCTCTGTCTCTGTCTCTGTCTCTGTCTCTGTCTCTGTCTCTGTCTCTGTCTCTGTCTCTGTCTCTGTCTCTGTCTCTGTCTCTGTCTCTGTCTCTGTCTCTGTCTCTGTCTCTGTCTCTGTCTCTGTCTCTGTCTCTGTCTCTGTCTCTGTCTCTGTCTCTGTCTCTGTCTCTGTCTCTGTCTCTGTCTCTGTCTCTGTCTCTGTCTCTGTCTCTGTCTCTGTCTCTGTCTCTGTCTCTGTCTCTGTCTCTGTCTCTGTCTCTGTCTCTGTCTCTGTCTCTGTCTCTGTCTCTGTCTCTGTCTCTGTCTCTGTCTCTGTCTCTGTCTCTGTCTCTGTCTCTGTCTCTGTCTCTGTCTCTGTCTCTGTCTCTGTCTCTGTCTCTGTCTCTGTCTCTGTCTCTGTCTCTGTCTCTGTCTCTGTCTCTGTCTCTGTCTCTGTCTCTGTCTCTGTCTCTGTCTCTGTCTCTGTCTCTGTCTCTGTCTCTGTCTCTGTCTCTGTCTCTGTCTCTGTCTCTGTCTCTGTCTCTGTCTCTGTCTCTGTCTCTGTCTCTGTCTCTGTCTCTGTCTCTGTCTCTGTCTCTGTCTCTGTCTCTGTCTCTGTCTCTGTCTCTGTCTCTGTCTCTGTCTCTGTCTCTGTCTCTGTCTCTGTCTCTGTCTCTGTCTCTGTCTCTGTCTCTGTCTCTGTCTCTGTCTCTGTCTCTGTCTCTGTCTCTGTCTCTGTCTCTGTCTCTGTCTCTGTCTCTGTCTCTGTCTCTGTCTCTGTCTCTGTCTCTGTCTCTGTCTCTGTCTCTGTCTCTGTCTCTGTCTCTGTCTCTGTCTCTGTCTCTGTCTCTGTCTCTGTCTCTGTCTCTGTCTCTGTCTCTGTCTCTGTCTCTGTCTCTGTCTCTGTCTCTGTCTCTGTCTCTGTCTCTGTCTCTGTCTCTGTCTCTGTCTCTGTCTCTGTCTCTGTCTCTGTCTCTGTCTCTGTCTCTGTCTCTGTCTCTGTCTCTGTCTCTGTCTCTGTCTCTGTCTCTGTCTCTGTCTCTGTCTCTGTCTCTGTCTCTGTCTCTGTCTCTGTCTCTGTCTCTGTCTCTGTCTCTGTCTCTGTCTCTGTCTCTGTCTCTGTCTCTGTCTCTGTCTCTGTCTCTGTCTCTGTCTCTGTCTCTGTCTCTGTCTCTGTCTCTGTCTCTGTCTCTGTCTCTGTCTCTGTCTCTGTCTCTGTCTCTGTCTCTGTCTCTGTCTCTGTCTCTGTCTCTGTCTCTGTCTCTGTCTCTGTCTCTGTCTCTGTCTCTGTCTCTGTCTCTGTCTCTGTCTCTGTCTCTGTCTCTGTCTCTGTCTCTGTCTCTGTCTCTGTCTCTGTCTCTGTCTCTGTCTCTGTCTCTGTCTCTGTCTCTGTCTCTGTCTCTGTCTCTGTCTCTGTCTCTGTCTCTGTCTCTGTCTCTGTCTCTGTCTCTGTCTCTGTCTCTGTCTCTGTCTCTGTCTCTGTCTCTGTCTCTGTCTCTGTCTCTGTCTCTGTCTCTGTCTCTGTCTCTGTCTCTGTCTCTGTCTCTGTCTCTGTCTCTGTCTCTGTCTCTGTCTCTGTCTCTGTCTCTGTCTCTGTCTCTGTCTCTGTCTCTGTCTCTGTCTCTGTCTCTGTCTCTGTCTCTGTCTCTGTCTCTGTCTCTGTCTCTGTCTCTGTCTCTGTCTCTGTCTCTGTCTCTGTCTCTGTCTCTGTCTCTGTCTCTGTCTCTGTCTCTGTCTCTGTCTCTGTCTCTGTCTCTGTCTCTGTCTCTGTCTCTGTCTCTGTCTCTGTCTCTGTCTCTGTCTCTGTCTCTGTCTCTGTCTCTGTCTCTGTCTCTGTCTCTGTCTCTGTCTCTGTCTCTGTCTCTGTCTCTGTCTCTGTCTCTGTCTCTGTCTCTGTCTCTGTCTCTGTCTCTGTCTCTGTCTCTGTCTCTGTCTCTGTCTCTGTCTCTGTCTCTGTCTCTGTCTCTGTCTCTGTCTCTGTCTCTGTCTCTGTCTCTGTCTCTGTCTCTGTCTCTGTCTCTGTCTCTGTCTCTGTCTCTGTCTCTGTCTCTGTCTCTGTCTCTGTCTCTGTCTCTGTCTCTGTCTCTGTCTCTGTCTCTGTCTCTGTCTCTGTCTCTGTCTCTGTCTCTGTCTCTGTCTCTGTCTCTGTCTCTGTCTCTGTCTCTGTCTCTGTCTCTGTCTCTGTCTCTGTCTCTGTCTCTGTCTCTGTCTCTGTCTCTGTCTCTGTCTCTGTCTCTGTCTCTGTCTCTGTCTCTGTCTCTGTCTCTGTCTCTGTCTCTGTCTCTGTCTCTGTCTCTGTCTCTGTCTCTGTCTCTGTCTCTGTCTCTGTCTCTGTCTCTGTCTCTGTCTCTGTCTCTGTCTCTGTCTCTGTCTCTGTCTCTGTCTCTGTCTCTGTCTCTGTCTCTGTCTCTGTCTCTGTCTCTGTCTCTGTCTCTGTCTCTGTCTCTGTCTCTGTCTCTGTCTCTGTCTCTGTCTCTGTCTCTGTCTCTGTCTCTGTCTCTGTCTCTGTCTCTGTCTCTGTCTCTGTCTCTGTCTCTGTCTCTGTCTCTGTCTCTGTCTCTGTCTCTGTCTCTGTCTCTGTCTCTGTCTCTGTCTCTGTCTCTGTCTCTGTCTCTGTCTCTGTCTCTGTCTCTGTCTCTGTCTCTGTCTCTGTCTCTGTCTCTGTCTCTGTCTCTGTCTCTGTCTCTGTCTCTGTCTCTGTCTCTGTCTCTGTCTCTGTCTCTGTCTCTGTCTCTGTCTCTGTCTCTGTCTCTGTCTCTGTCTCTGTCTCTGTCTCTGTCTCTGTCTCTGTCTCTGTCTCTGTCTCTGTCTCTGTCTCTGTCTCTGTCTCTGTCTCTGTCTCTGTCTCTGTCTCTGTCTCTGTCTCTGTCTCTGTCTCTGTCTCTGTCTCTGTCTCTGTCTCTGTCTCTGTCTCTGTCTCTGTCTCTGTCTCTGTCTCTGTCTCTGTCTCTGTCTCTGTCTCTGTCTCTGTCTCTGTCTCTGTCTCTGTCTCTGTCTCTGTCTCTGTCTCTGTCTCTGTCTCTGTCTCTGTCTCTGTCTCTGTCTCTGTCTCTGTCTCTGTCTCTGTCTCTGTCTCTGTCTCTGTCTCTGTCTCTGTCTCTGTCTCTGTCTCTGTCTCTGTCTCTGTCTCTGTCTCTGTCTCTGTCTCTGTCTCTGTCTCTGTCTCTGTCTCTGTCTCTGTCTCTGTCTCTGTCTCTGTCTCTGTCTCTGTCTCTGTCTCTGTCTCTGTCTCTGTCTCTGTCTCTGTCTCTGTCTCTGTCTCTGTCTCTGTCTCTGTCTCTGTCTCTGTCTCTGTCTCTGTCTCTGTCTCTGTCTCTGTCTCTGTCTCTGTCTCTGTCTCTGTCTCTGTCTCTGTCTCTGTCTCTGTCTCTGTCTCTGTCTCTGTCTCTGTCTCTGTCTCTGTCTCTGTCTCTGTCTCTGTCTCTGTCTCTGTCTCTGTCTCTGTCTCTGTCTCTGTCTCTGTCTCTGTCTCTGTCTCTGTCTCTGTCTCTGTCTCTGTCTCTGTCTCTGTCTCTGTCTCTGTCTCTGTCTCTGTCTCTGTCTCTGTCTCTGTCTCTGTCTCTGTCTCTGTCTCTGTCTCTGTCTCTGTCTCTGTCTCTGTCTCTGTCTCTGTCTCTGTCTCTGTCTCTGTCTCTGTCTCTGTCTCTGTCTCTGTCTCTGTCTCTGTCTCTGTCTCTGTCTCTGTCTCTGTCTCTGTCTCTGTCTCTGTCTCTGTCTCTGTCTCTGTCTCTGTCTCTGTCTCTGTCTCTGTCTCTGTCTCTGTCTCTGTCTCTGTCTCTGTCTCTGTCTCTGTCTCTGTCTCTGTCTCTGTCTCTGTCTCTGTCTCTGTCTCTGTCTCTGTCTCTGTCTCTGTCTCTGTCTCTGTCTCTGTCTCTGTCTCTGTCTCTGTCTCTGTCTCTGTCTCTGTCTCTGTCTCTGTCTCTGTCTCTGTCTCTGTCTCTGTCTCTGTCTCTGTCTCTGTCTCTGTCTCTGTCTCTGTCTCTGTCTCTGTCTCTGTCTCTGTCTCTGTCTCTGTCTCTGTCTCTGTCTCTGTCTCTGTCTCTGTCTCTGTCTCTGTCTCTGTCTCTGTCTCTGTCTCTGTCTCTGTCTCTGTCTCTGTCTCTGTCTCTGTCTCTGTCTCTGTCTCTGTCTCTGTCTCTGTCTCTGTCTCTGTCTCTGTCTCTGTCTCTGTCTCTGTCTCTGTCTCTGTCTCTGTCTCTGTCTCTGTCTCTGTCTCTGTCTCTGTCTCTGTCTCTGTCTCTGTCTCTGTCTCTGTCTCTGTCTCTGTCTCTGTCTCTGTCTCTGTCTCTGTCTCTGTCTCTGTCTCTGTCTCTGTCTCTGTCTCTGTCTCTGTCTCTGTCTCTGTCTCTGTCTCTGTCTCTGTCTCTGTCTCTGTCTCTGTCTCTGTCTCTGTCTCTGTCTCTGTCTCTGTCTCTGTCTCTGTCTCTGTCTCTGTCTCTGTCTCTGTCTCTGTCTCTGTCTCTGTCTCTGTCTCTGTCTCTGTCTCTGTCTCTGTCTCTGTCTCTGTCTCTGTCTCTGTCTCTGTCTCTGTCTCTGTCTCTGTCTCTGTCTCTGTCTCTGTCTCTGTCTCTGTCTCTGTCTCTGTCTCTGTCTCTGTCTCTGTCTCTGTCTCTGTCTCTGTCTCTGTCTCTGTCTCTGTCTCTGTCTCTGTCTCTGTCTCTGTCTCTGTCTCTGTCTCTGTCTCTGTCTCTGTCTCTGTCTCTGTCTCTGTCTCTGTCTCTGTCTCTGTCTCTGTCTCTGTCTCTGTCTCTGTCTCTGTCTCTGTCTCTGTCTCTGTCTCTGTCTCTGTCTCTGTCTCTGTCTCTGTCTCTGTCTCTGTCTCTGTCTCTGTCTCTGTCTCTGTCTCTGTCTCTGTCTCTGTCTCTGTCTCTGTCTCTGTCTCTGTCTCTGTCTCTGTCTCTGTCTCTGTCTCTGTCTCTGTCTCTGTCTCTGTCTCTGTCTCTGTCTCTGTCTCTGTCTCTGTCTCTGTCTCTGTCTCTGTCTCTGTCTCTGTCTCTGTCTCTGTCTCTGTCTCTGTCTCTGTCTCTGTCTCTGTCTCTGTCTCTGTCTCTGTCTCTGTCTCTGTCTCTGTCTCTGTCTCTGTCTCTGTCTCTGTCTCTGTCTCTGTCTCTGTCTCTGTCTCTGTCTCTGTCTCTGTCTCTGTCTCTGTCTCTGTCTCTGTCTCTGTCTCTGTCTCTGTCTCTGTCTCTGTCTCTGTCTCTGTCTCTGTCTCTGTCTCTGTCTCTGTCTCTGTCTCTGTCTCTGTCTCTGTCTCTGTCTCTGTCTCTGTCTCTGTCTCTGTCTCTGTCTCTGTCTCTGTCTCTGTCTCTGTCTCTGTCTCTGTCTCTGTCTCTGTCTCTGTCTCTGTCTCTGTCTCTGTCTCTGTCTCTGTCTCTGTCTCTGTCTCTGTCTCTGTCTCTGTCTCTGTCTCTGTCTCTGTCTCTGTCTCTGTCTCTGTCTCTGTCTCTGTCTCTGTCTCTGTCTCTGTCTCTGTCTCTGTCTCTGTCTCTGTCTCTGTCTCTGTCTCTGTCTCTGTCTCTGTCTCTGTCTCTGTCTCTGTCTCTGTCTCTGTCTCTGTCTCTGTCTCTGTCTCTGTCTCTGTCTCTGTCTCTGTCTCTGTCTCTGTCTCTGTCTCTGTCTCTGTCTCTGTCTCTGTCTCTGTCTCTGTCTCTGTCTCTGTCTCTGTCTCTGTCTCTGTCTCTGTCTCTGTCTCTGTCTCTGTCTCTGTCTCTGTCTCTGTCTCTGTCTCTGTCTCTGTCTCTGTCTCTGTCTCTGTCTCTGTCTCTGTCTCTGTCTCTGTCTCTGTCTCTGTCTCTGTCTCTGTCTCTGTCTCTGTCTCTGTCTCTGTCTCTGTCTCTGTCTCTGTCTCTGTCTCTGTCTCTGTCTCTGTCTCTGTCTCTGTCTCTGTCTCTGTCTCTGTCTCTGTCTCTGTCTCTGTCTCTGTCTCTGTCTCTGTCTCTGTCTCTGTCTCTGTCTCTGTCTCTGTCTCTGTCTCTGTCTCTGTCTCTGTCTCTGTCTCTGTCTCTGTCTCTGTCTCTGTCTCTGTCTCTGTCTCTGTCTCTGTCTCTGTCTCTGTCTCTGTCTCTGTCTCTGTCTCTGTCTCTGTCTCTGTCTCTGTCTCTGTCTCTGTCTCTGTCTCTGTCTCTGTCTCTGTCTCTGTCTCTGTCTCTGTCTCTGTCTCTGTCTCTGTCTCTGTCTCTGTCTCTGTCTCTGTCTCTGTCTCTGTCTCTGTCTCTGTCTCTGTCTCTGTCTCTGTCTCTGTCTCTGTCTCTGTCTCTGTCTCTGTCTCTGTCTCTGTCTCTGTCTCTGTCTCTGTCTCTGTCTCTGTCTCTGTCTCTGTCTCTGTCTCTGTCTCTGTCTCTGTCTCTGTCTCTGTCTCTGTCTCTGTCTCTGTCTCTGTCTCTGTCTCTGTCTCTGTCTCTGTCTCTGTCTCTGTCTCTGTCTCTGTCTCTGTCTCTGTCTCTGTCTCTGTCTCTGTCTCTGTCTCTGTCTCTGGTCTCTGTCTCTGTCTCTGTCTCTGTCTCTGTCTCTGTCTCTGTCTCTGTCTCTGTCTCTGTCTCTGTCTCTGTCTCTGTCTCTGTCTCTGTCTCTGTCTCTGTCTCTGCATCTGTCTCTGTCTCTGTCTCTGTCTCTGTCTCTGTCTCTGTCTCTGTCTCTGTCTCTGTCTCTGTCTCTGTCTCTGTCTCTGTCTCTGTCTCTGTCTCTGTCTCTGTCTCTGTCTCTGTCTCTGTCTCTGTCTCTGTCTCTGTCTCTGTCTCTGTCTCTGTCTCTGTCTCTGTCTCTGTCTCTGTCTCTGTCTCTGTCTCTGTCTCTGTCTCTGTCTCTGTCTCTGTCTCTGTCTCTGTCTCTGTCTCTGTCTCTGTCTCTGTCTCTGTCTCTGTCTCTGTCTCTGTCTCTGTCTCTGTCTCTGTCTCTGTCTCTGTCTCTGTCTCTGTCTCTGTCTCTGTCTCTGTCTCTGTCTCTGTCTCTGTCTCTGTCTCTGTCTCTGTCTCTGTCTCTGTCTCTGTCTCTGTCTCTGTCTCTGTCTCTGTCTCTGTCTCTGTCTCTGTCTCTGTCTCTGTCTCTGTCTCTGTCTCTGTCTCTGTCTCTGTCTCTGTCTCTGTCTCTGTCTCTGTCTCTGTCTCTGTCTCTGTCTCTGTCTCTGTCTCTGTCTCTGTCTCTGTCTCTGTCTCTGTCTCTGTCTCTGTCTCTGTCTCTGTCTCTGTCTCTGTCTCTGTCTCTGTCTCTGTCTCTGTCTCTGTCTCTGTCTCTGTCTCTGTCTCTGTCTCTGTCTCTGTCTCTGTCTCTGTCTCTGTCTCTGTCTCTGTCTCTGTCTCTGTCTCTGTCTCTGTCTCTGTCTCTGTCTCTGTCTCTGTCTCTGTCTCTGTCTCTGTCTCTGTCTCTGTCTCTGTCTCTGTCTCTGTCTCTGTCTCTGTCTCTGTCTCTGTCTCTGTCTCTGTCTCTGTCTCTGTCTCTGTCTCTGTCTCTGTCTCTGTCTCTGTCTCTGTCTCTGTCTCTGTCTCTGTCTCTGTCTCTGTCTCTGTCTCTGTCTCTGTCTCTGTCTCTGTCTCTGTCTCTGTCTCTGTCTCTGTCTCTGTCTCTGTCTCTGTCTCTGTCTCTGTCTCTGTCTCTGTCTCTGTCTCTGTCTCTGTCTCTGTCTCTGTCTCTGTCTCTGTCTCTGTCTCTGTCTCTGTCTCTGTCTCTGTCTCTGTCTCTGTCTCTGTCTCTGTCTCTGTCTCTGTCTCTGTCTCTGTCTCTGTCTCTGTCTCTGTCTCTGTCTCTGTCTCTGTCTCTGTCTCTGTCTCTGTCTCTGTCTCTGTCTCTGTCTCTGTCTCTGTCTCTGTCTCTGTCTCTGTCTCTGTCTCTGTCTCTGTCTCTGTCTCTGTCTCTGTCTCTGTCTCTGTCTCTGTCTCTGTCTCTGTCTCTGTCTCTGTCTCTGTCTCTGTCTCTGTCTCTGTCTCTGTCTCTGTCTCTGTCTCTGTCTCTGTCTCTGTCTCTGTCTCTGTCTCTGTCTCTGTCTCTGTCTCTGTCTCTGTCTCTGTCTCTGTCTCTGTCTCTGTCTCTGTCTCTGTCTCTGTCTCTGTCTCTGTCTCTGTCTCTGTCTCTGTCTCTGTCTCTGTCTCTGTCTCTGTCTCTGTCTCTGTCTCTGTCTCTGTCTCTGTCTCTGTCTCTGTCTCTGTCTCTGTCTCTGTCTCTGTCTCTGTCTCTGTCTCTGTCTCTGTCTCTGTCTCTGTCTCTGTCTCTGTCTCTGTCTCTGTCTCTGTCTCTGTCTCTGTCTCTGTCTCTGTCTCTGTCTCTGTCTCTGTCTCTGTCTCTGTCTCTGTCTCTGTCTCTGTCTCTGTCTCTGTCTCTGTCTCTGTCTCTGTCTCTGTCTCTGTCTCTGTCTCTGTCTCTGTCTCTGTCTCTGTCTCTGTCTCTGTCTCTGTCTCTGTCTCTGTCTCTGTCTCTGTCTCTGTCTCTGTCTCTGTCTCTGTCTCTGTCTCTGTCTCTGTCTCTGTCTCTGTCTCTGTCTCTGTCTCTGTCTCTGTCTCTGTCTCTGTCTCTGTCTCTGTCTCTGTCTCTGTCTCTGTCTCTGTCTCTGTCTCTGTCTCTGTCTCTGTCTCTGTCTCTGTCTCTGTCTCTGTCTCTGTCTCTGTCTCTGTCTCTGTCTCTGTCTCTGTCTCTGTCTCTGTCTCTGTCTCTGTCTCTGTCTCTGTCTCTGTCTCTGTCTCTGTCTCTGTCTCTGTCTCTGTCTCTGTCTCTGTCTCTGTCTCTGTCTCTGTCTCTGTCTCTGTCTCTGTCTCTGTCTCTGTCTCTGTCTCTGTCTCTGTCTCTGTCTCTGTCTCTGTCTCTGTCTCTGTCTCTGTCTCTGTCTCTGTCTCTGTCTCTGTCTCTGTCTCTGTCTCTGTCTCTGTCTCTGTCTCTGTCTCTGTCTCTGTCTCTGTCTCTGTCTCTGTCTCTGTCTCTGTCTCTGTCTCTGTCTCTGTCTCTGTCTCTGTCTCTGTCTCTGTCTCTGTCTCTGTCTCTGTCTCTGTCTCTGTCTCTGTCTCTGTCTCTGTCTCTGTCTCTGTCTCTGTCTCTGTCTCTGTCTCTGTCTCTGTCTCTGTCTCTGTCTCTGTCTCTGTCTCTGTCTCTGTCTCTGTCTCTGTCTCTGTCTCTGTCTCTGTCTCTGTCTCTGTCTCTGTCTCTGTCTCTGTCTCTGTCTCTGTCTCTGTCTCTGTCTCTGTCTCTGTCTCTGTCTCTGTCTCTGTCTCTGTCTCTGTCTCTGTCTCTGTCTCTGTCTCTGTCTCTGTCTCTGTCTCTGTCTCTGTCTCTGTCTCTGTCTCTGTCTCTGTCTCTGTCTCTGTCTCTGTCTCTGTCTCTGTCTCTGTCTCTGTCTCTGTCTCTGTCTCTGTCTCTGTCTCTGTCTCTGTCTCTGTCTCTGTCTCTGTCTCTGTCTCTGTCTCTGTCTCTGTCTCTGTCTCTGTCTCTGTCTCTGTCTCTGTCTCTGTCTCTGTCTCTGTCTCTGTCTCTGTCTCTGTCTCTGTCTCTGTCTCTGTCTCTGTCTCTGTCTCTGTCTCTGTCTCTGTCTCTGTCTCTGTCTCTGTCTCTGTCTCTGTCTCTGTCTCTGTCTCTGTCTCTGTCTCTGTCTCTGTCTCTGTCTCTGTCTCTGTCTCTGTCTCTGTCTCTGTCTCTGTCTCTGTCTCTGTCTCTGTCTCTGTCTCTGTCTCTGTCTCTGTCTCTGTCTCTGTCTCTGTCTCTGTCTCTGTCTCTGTCTCTGTCTCTGTCTCTGTCTCTGTCTCTGTCTCTGTCTCTGTCTCTGTCTCTGTCTCTGTCTCTGTCTCTGTCTCTGTCTCTGTCTCTGTCTCTGTCTCTGTCTCTGTCTCTGTCTCTGTCTCTGTCTCTGTCTCTGTCTCTGTCTCTGTCTCTGTCTCTGTCTCTGTCTCTGTCTCTGTCTCTGTCTCTGTCTCTGTCTCTGTCTCTGTCTCTGTCTCTGTCTCTGTCTCTGTCTCTGTCTCTGTCTCTGTCTCTGTCTCTGTCTCTGTCTCTGTCTCTGTCTCTGTCTCTGTCTCTGTCTCTGTCTCTGTCTCTGTCTCTGTCTCTGTCTCTGTCTCTGTCTCTGTCTCTGTCTCTGTCTCTGTCTCTGTCTCTGTCTCTGTCTCTGTCTCTGTCTCTGTCTCTGTCTCTGTCTCTGTCTCTGTCTCTGTCTCTGTCTCTGTCTCTGTCTCTGTCTCTGTCTCTGTCTCTGTCTCTGTCTCTGTCTCTGTCTCTGTCTCTGTCTCTGTCTCTGTCTCTGTCTCTGTCTCTGTCTCTGTCTCTGTCTCTGTCTCTGTCTCTGTCTCTGTCTCTGTCTCTGTCTCTGTCTCTGTCTCTGTCTCTGTCTCTGTCTCTGTCTCTGTCTCTGTCTCTGTCTCTGTCTCTGTCTCTGTCTCTGTCTCTGTCTCTGTCTCTGTCTCTGTCTCTGTCTCTGTCTCTGTCTCTGTCTCTGTCTCTGTCTCTGTCTCTGTCTCTGTCTCTGTCTCTGTCTCTGTCTCTGTCTCTGTCTCTGTCTCTGTCTCTGTCTCTGTCTCTGTCTCTGTCTCTGTCTCTGTCTCTGTCTCTGTCTCTGTCTCTGTCTCTGTCTCTGTCTCTGTCTCTGTCTCTGTCTCTGTCTCTGTCTCTGTCTCTGTCTCTGTCTCTGTCTCTGTCTCTGTCTCTGTCTCTGTCTCTGTCTCTGTCTCTGTCTCTGTCTCTGTCTCTGTCTCTGTCTCTGTCTCTGTCTCTGTCTCTGTCTCTGTCTCTGTCTCTGTCTCTGTCTCTGTCTCTGTCTCTGTCTCTGTCTCTGTCTCTGTCTCTGTCTCTGTCTCTGTCTCTGTCTCTGTCTCTGTCTCTGTCTCTGTCTCTGTCTCTGTCTCTGTCTCTGTCTCTGTCTCTGTCTCTGTCTCTGTCTCTGTCTCTGTCTCTGTCTCTGTCTCTGTCTCTGTCTCTGTCTCTGTCTCTGTCTCTGTCTCTGTCTCTGTCTCTGTCTCTGTCTCTGTCTCTGTCTCTGTCTCTGTCTCTGTCTCTGTCTCTGTCTCTGTCTCTGTCTCTGTCTCTGTCTCTGTCTCTGTCTCTGTCTCTGTCTCTGTCTCTGTCTCTGTCTCTGTCTCTGTCTCTGTCTCTGTCTCTGTCTCTGTCTCTGTCTCTGTCTCTGTCTCTGTCTCTGTCTCTGTCTCTGTCTCTGTCTCTGTCTCTGTCTCTGTCTCTGTCTCTGTCTCTGTCTCTGTCTCTGTCTCTGTCTCTGTCTCTGTCTCTGTCTCTGTCTCTGTCTCTGTCTCTGTCTCTGTCTCTGTCTCTGTCTCTGTCTCTGTCTCTGTCTCTGTCTCTGTCTCTGTCTCTGTCTCTGTCTCTGTCTCTGTCTCTGTCTCTGTCTCTGTCTCTGTCTCTGTCTCTGTCTCTGTCTCTGTCTCTGTCTCTGTCTCTGTCTCTGTCTCTGTCTCTGTCTCTGTCTCTGTCTCTGTCTCTGTCTCTGTCTCTGTCTCTGTCTCTGTCTCTGTCTCTGTCTCTGTCTCTGTCTCTGTCTCTGTCTCTGTCTCTGTCTCTGTCTCTGTCTCTGTCTCTGTCTCTGTCTCTGTCTCTGTCTCTGTCTCTGTCTCTGTCTCTGTCTCTGTCTCTGTCTCTGTCTCTGTCTCTGTCTCTGTCTCTGTCTCTGTCTCTGTCTCTGTCTCTGTCTCTGTCTCTGTCTCTGTCTCTGTCTCTGTCTCTGTCTCTGTCTCTGTCTCTGTCTCTGTCTCTGTCTCTGTCTCTGTCTCTGTCTCTGTCTCTGTCTCTGTCTCTGTCTCTGTCTCTGTCTCTGTCTCTGTCTCTGTCTCTGTCTCTGTCTCTGTCTCTGTCTCTGTCTCTGTCTCTGTCTCTGTCTCTGTCTCTGTCTCTGTCTCTGTCTCTGTCTCTGTCTCTGTCTCTGTCTCTGTCTCTGTCTCTGTCTCTGTCTCTGTCTCTGTCTCTGTCTCTGTCTCTGTCTCTGTCTCTGTCTCTGTCTCTGTCTCTGTCTCTGTCTCTGTCTCTGTCTCTGTCTCTGTCTCTGTCTCTGTCTCTGTCTCTGTCTCTGTCTCTGTCTCTGTCTCTGTCTCTGTCTCTGTCTCTGTCTCTGTCTCTGTCTCTGTCTCTGTCTCTGTCTCTGTCTCTGTCTCTGTCTCTGTCTCTGTCTCTGTCTCTGTCTCTGTCTCTGTCTCTGTCTCTGTCTCTGTCTCTGTCTCTGTCTCTGTCTCTGTCTCTGTCTCTGTCTCTGTCTCTGTCTCTGTCTCTGTCTCTGTCTCTGTCTCTGTCTCTGTCTCTGTCTCTGTCTCTGTCTCTGTCTCTGTCTCTGTCTCTGTCTCTGTCTCTGTCTCTGTCTCTGTCTCTGTCTCTGTCTCTGTCTCTGTCTCTGTCTCTGTCTCTGTCTCTGTCTCTGTCTCTGTCTCTGTCTCTGTCTCTGTCTCTGTCTCTGTCTCTGTCTCTGTCTCTGTCTCTGTCTCTGTCTCTGTCTCTGTCTCTGTCTCTGTCTCTGTCTCTGTCTCTGTCTCTGTCTCTGTCTCTGTCTCTGTCTCTGTCTCTGTCTCTGTCTCTGTCTCTGTCTCTGTCTCTGTCTCTGTCTCTGTCTCTGTCTCTGTCTCTGTCTCTGTCTCTGTCTCTGTCTCTGTCTCTGTCTCTGTCTCTGTCTCTGTCTCTGTCTCTGTCTCTGTCTCTGTCTCTGTCTCTGTCTCTGTCTCTGTCTCTGTCTCTGTCTCTGTCTCTGTCTCTGTCTCTGTCTCTGTCTCTGTCTCTGTCTCTGTCTCTGTCTCTGTCTCTGTCTCTGTCTCTGTCTCTGTCTCTGTCTCTGTCTCTGTCTCTGTCTCTGTCTCTGTCTCTGTCTCTGTCTCTGTCTCTGTCTCTGTCTCTGTCTCTGTCTCTGTCTCTGTCTCTGTCTCTGTCTCTGTCTCTGTCTCTGTCTCTGTCTCTGTCTCTGTCTCTGTCTCTGTCTCTGTCTCTGTCTCTGTCTCTGTCTCTGTCTCTGTCTCTGTCTCTGTCTCTGTCTCTGTCTCTGTCTCTGTCTCTGTCTCTGTCTCTGTCTCTGTCTCTGTCTCTGTCTCTGTCTCTGTCTCTGTCTCTGTCTCTGTCTCTGTCTCTGTCTCTGTCTCTGTCTCTGTCTCTGTCTCTGTCTCTGTCTCTGTCTCTGTCTCTGTCTCTGTCTCTGTCTCTGTCTCTGTCTCTGTCTCTGTCTCTGTCTCTGTCTCTGTCTCTGTCTCTGTCTCTGTCTCTGTCTCTGTCTCTGTCTCTGTCTCTGTCTCTGTCTCTGTCTCTGTCTCT
The DNA here is from genome assembly GCA_963932195.1 of Empis livida. NCBI lineage: Eukaryota > Metazoa > Arthropoda > Insecta > Diptera > Empididae > Empis > Empis livida. The sequence continues at coordinate 13,482 of CAWVQG010000054.1, forward strand.
GTCTCTGTCTCTGTCTCTGTCTCTGTCTCTGTCTCTGTCTCTGTCTCTGTCTCTGTCTCTGTCTCTGTCTCTGTCTCTGTCTCTGTCTCTGTCTCTGTCTCTGTCTCTGTCTCTGTCTCTGTCTCTGTCTCTGTCTCTGTCTCTGTCTCTGTCTCTGTCTCTGTCTCTGTCTCTGTCTCTGTCTCTGTCTCTGTCTCTGTCTCTGTCTCTGTCTCTGTCTCTGTCTCTGTCTCTGTCTCTGTCTCTGTCTCTGTCTCTGTCTCTGTCTCTGTCTCTGTCTCTGTCTCTGTCTCTGTCTCTGTCTCTGTCTCTGTCTCTGTCTCTGTCTCTGTCTCTGTCTCTGTCTCTGTCTCTGTCTCTGTCTCTGTCTCTGTCTCTGTCTCTGTCTCTGTCTCTGTCTCTGTCTCTGTCTCTGTCTCTGTCTCTGTCTCTGTCTCTGTCTCTGTCTCTGTCTCTGTCTCTGTCTCTGTCTCTGTCTCTGTCTCTGTCTCTGTCTCTGTCTCTGTCTCTGTCTCTGTCTCTGTCTCTGTCTCTGTCTCTGTCTCTGTCTCTGTCTCTGTCTCTGTCTCTGTCTCTGTCTCTGTCTCTGTCTCTGTCTCTGTCTCTGTCTCTGTCTCTGTCTCTGTCTCTGTCTCTGTCTCTGTCTCTGTCTCTGTCTCTGTCTCTGTCTCTGTCTCTGTCTCTGTCTCTGTCTCTGTCTCTGTCTCTGTCTCTGTCTCTGTCTCTGTCTCTGTCTCTGTCTCTGTCTCTGTCTCTGTCTCTGTCTCTGTCTCTGTCTCTGTCTCTGTCTCTGTCTCTGTCTCTGTCTCTGTCTCTGTCTCTGTCTCTGTCTCTGTCTCTGTCTCTGTCTCTGTCTCTGTCTCTGTCTCTGTCTCTGTCTCTGTCTCTGTCTCTGTCTCTGTCTCTGTCTCTGTCTCTGTCTCTGTCTCTGTCTCTGTCTCTGTCTCTGTCTCTGTCTCTGTCTCTGTCTCTGTCTCTGTCTCTGTCTCTGTCTCTGTCTCTGTCTCTGTCTCTGTCTCTGTCTCTGTCTCTGTCTCTGTCTCTGTCTCTGTCTCTGTCTCTGTCTCTGTCTCTGTCTCTGTCTCTGTCTCTGTCTCTGTCTCTGTCTCTGTCTCTGTCTCTGTCTCTGTCTCTGTCTCTGTCTCTGTCTCTGTCTCTGTCTCTGTCTCTGTCTCTGTCTCTGTCTCTGTCTCTGTCTCTGTCTCTGTCTCTGTCTCTGTCTCTGTCTCTGTCTCTGTCTCTGTCTCTGTCTCTGTCTCTGTCTCTGTCTCTGTCTCTGTCTCTGTCTCTGTCTCTGTCTCTGTCTCTGTCTCTGTCTCTGTCTCTGTCTCTGTCTCTGTCTCTGTCTCTGTCTCTGTCTCTGTCTCTGTCTCTGTCTCTGTCTCTGTCTCTGTCTCTGTCTCTGTCTCTGTCTCTGTCTCTGTCTCTGTCTCTGTCTCTGTCTCTGTCTCTGTCTCTGTCTCTGTCTCTGTCTCTGTCTCTGTCTCTGTCTCTGTCTCTGTCTCTGTCTCTGTCTCTGTCTCTGTCTCTGTCTCTGTCTCTGTCTCTGTCTCTGTCTCTGTCTCTGTCTCTGTCTCTGTCTCTGTCTCTGTCTCTGTCTCTGTCTCTGTCTCTGTCTCTGTCTCTGTCTCTGTCTCTGTCTCTGTCTCTGTCTCTGTCTCTGTCTCTGTCTCTGTCTCTGTCTCTGTCTCTGTCTCTGTCTCTGTCTCTGTCTCTGTCTCTGTCTCTGTCTCTGTCTCTGTCTCTGTCTCTGTCTCTGTCTCTGTCTCTGTCTCTGTCTCTGTCTCTGTCTCTGTCTCTGTCTCTGTCTCTGTCTCTGTCTCTGTCTCTGTCTCTGTCTCTGTCTCTGTCTCTGTCTCTGTCTCTGTCTCTGTCTCTGTCTCTGTCTCTGTCTCTGTCTCTGTCTCTGTCTCTGTCTCTGTCTCTGTCTCTGTCTCTGTCTCTGTCTCTGTCTCTGTCTCTGTCTCTGTCTCTGTCTCTGTCTCTGTCTCTGTCTCTGTCTCTGTCTCTGTCTCTGTCTCTGTCTCTGTCTCTGTCTCTGTCTCTGTCTCTGTCTCTGTCTCTGTCTCTGTCTCTGTCTCTGTCTCTGTCTCTGTCTCTGTCTCTGTCTCTGTCTCTGTCTCTGTCTCTGTCTCTGTCTCTGTCTCTGTCTCTGTCTCTGTCTCTGTCTCTGTCTCTGTCTCTGTCTCTGTCTCTGTCTCTGTCTCTGTCTCTGTCTCTGTCTCTGTCTCTGTCTCTGTCTCTGTCTCTGTCTCTGTCTCTGTCTCTGTCTCTGTCTCTGTCTCTGTCTCTGTCTCTGTCTCTGTCTCTGTCTCTGTCTCTGTCTCTGTCTCTGTCTCTGTCTCTGTCTCTGTCTCTGTCTCTGTCTCTGTCTCTGTCTCTGTCTCTGTCTCTGTCTCTGTCTCTGTCTCTGTCTCTGTCTCTGTCTCTGTCTCTGTCTCTGTCTCTGTCTCTGTCTCTGTCTCTGTCTCTGTCTCTGTCTCTGTCTCTGTCTCTGTCTCTGTCTCTGTCTCTGTCTCTGTCTCTGTCTCTGTCTCTGTCTCTGTCTCTGTCTCTGTCTCTGTCTCTGTCTCTGTCTCTGTCTCTGTCTCTGTCTCTGTCTCTGTCTCTGTCTCTGTCTCTGTCTCTGTCTCTGTCTCTGTCTCTGTCTCTGTCTCTGTCTCTGTCTCTGTCTCTGTCTCTGTCTCTGTCTCTGTCTCTGTCTCTGTCTCTGTCTCTGTCTCTGTCTCTGTCTCTGTCTCTGTCTCTGTCTCTGTCTCTGTCTCTGTCTCTGTCTCTGTCTCTGTCTCTGTCTCTGTCTCTGTCTCTGTCTCTGTCTCTGTCTCTGTCTCTGTCTCTGTCTCTGTCTCTGTCTCTGTCTCTGTCTCTGTCTCTGTCTCTGTCTCTGTCTCTGTCTCTGTCTCTGTCTCTGTCTCTGTCTCTGTCTCTGTCTCTGTCTCTGTCTCTGTCTCTGTCTCTGTCTCTGTCTCTGTCTCTGTCTCTGTCTCTGTCTCTGTCTCTGTCTCTGTCTCTGTCTCTGTCTCTGTCTCTGTCTCTGTCTCTGTCTCTGTCTCTGTCTCTGTCTCTGTCTCTGTCTCTGTCTCTGTCTCTGTCTCTGTCTCTGTCTCTGTCTCTGTCTCTGTCTCTGTCTCTGTCTCTGTCTCTGTCTCTGTCTCTGTCTCTGTCTCTGTCTCTGTCTCTGTCTCTGTCTCTGTCTCTGTCTCTGTCTCTGTCTCTGTCTCTGTCTCTGTCTCTGTCTCTGTCTCTGTCTCTGTCTCTGTCTCTGTCTCTGTCTCTGTCTCTGTCTCTGTCTCTGTCTCTGTCTCTGTCTCTGTCTCTGTCTCTGTCTCTGTCTCTGTCTCTGTCTCTGTCTCTGTCTCTGTCTCTGTCTCTGTCTCTGTCTCTGTCTCTGTCTCTGTCTCTGTCTCTGTCTCTGTCTCTGTCTCTGTCTCTGTCTCTGTCTCTGTCTCTGTCTCTGTCTCTGTCTCTGTCTCTGTCTCTGTCTCTGTCTCTGTCTCTGTCTCTGTCTCTGTCTCTGTCTCTGTCTCTGTCTCTGTCTCTGTCTCTGTCTCTGTCTCTGTCTCTGTCTCTGTCTCTGTCTCTGTCTCTGTCTCTGTCTCTGTCTCTGTCTCTGTCTCTGTCTCTGTCTCTGTCTCTGTCTCTGTCTCTGTCTCTGTCTCTGTCTCTGTCTCTGTCTCTGTCTCTGTCTCTGTCTCTGTCTCTGTCTCTGTCTCTGTCTCTGTCTCTGTCTCTGTCTCTGTCTCTGTCTCTGTCTCTGTCTCTGTCTCTGTCTCTGTCTCTGTCTCTGTCTCTGTCTCTGTCTCTGTCTCTGTCTCTGTCTCTGTCTCTGTCTCTGTCTCTGTCTCTGTCTCTGTCTCTGTCTCTGTCTCTGTCTCTGTCTCTGTCTCTGTCTCTGTCTCTGTCTCTGTCTCTGTCTCTGTCTCTGTCTCTGTCTCTGTCTCTGTCTCTGTCTCTGTCTCTGTCTCTGTCTCTGTCTCTGTCTCTGTCTCTGTCTCTGTCTCTGTCTCTGTCTCTGTCTCTGTCTCTGTCTCTGTCTCTGTCTCTGTCTCTGTCTCTGTCTCTGTCTCTGTCTCTGTCTCTGTCTCTGTCTCTGTCTCTGTCTCTGTCTCTGTCTCTGTCTCTGTCTCTGTCTCTGTCTCTGTCTCTGTCTCTGTCTCTGTCTCTGTCTCTGTCTCTGTCTCTGTCTCTGTCTCTGTCTCTGTCTCTGTCTCTGTCTCTGTCTCTGTCTCTGTCTCTGTCTCTGTCTCTGTCTCTGTCTCTGTCTCTGTCTCTGTCTCTGTCTCTGTCTCTGTCTCTGTCTCTGTCTCTGTCTCTGTCTCTGTCTCTGTCTCTGTCTCTGTCTCTGTCTCTGTCTCTGTCTCTGTCTCTGTCTCTGTCTCTGTCTCTGTCTCTGTCTCTGTCTCTGTCTCTGTCTCTGTCTCTGTCTCTGTCTCTGTCTCTGTCTCTGTCTCTGTCTCTGTCTCTGTCTCTGTCTCTGTCTCTGTCTCTGTCTCTGTCTCTGTCTCTGTCTCTGTCTCTGTCTCTGTCTCTGTCTCTGTCTCTGTCTCTGTCTCTGTCTCTGTCTCTGTCTCTGTCTCTGTCTCTGTCTCTGTCTCTGTCTCTGTCTCTGTCTCTGTCTCTGTCTCTGTCTCTGTCTCTGTCTCTGTCTCTGTCTCTGTCTCTGTCTCTGTCTCTGTCTCTGTCTCTGTCTCTGTCTCTGTCTCTGTCTCTGTCTCTGTCTCTGTCTCTGTCTCTGTCTCTGTCTCTGTCTCTGTCTCTGTCTCTGTCTCTGTCTCTGTCTCTGTCTCTGTCTCTGTCTCTGTCTCTGTCTCTGTCTCTGTCTCTGTCTCTGTCTCTGTCTCTGTCTCTGTCTCTGTCTCTGTCTCTGTCTCTGTCTCTGTCTCTGTCTCTGTCTCTGTCTCTGTCTCTGTCTCTGTCTCTGTCTCTGTCTCTGTCTCTGTCTCTGTCTCTGTCTCTGTCTCTGTCTCTGTCTCTGTCTCTGTCTCTGTCTCTGTCTCTGTCTCTGTCTCTGTCTCTGTCTCTGTCTCTGTCTCTGTCTCTGTCTCTGTCTCTGTCTCTGTCTCTGTCTCTGTCTCTGTCTCTGTCTCTGTCTCTGTCTCTGTCTCTGTCTCTGTCTCTGTCTCTGTCTCTGTCTCTGTCTCTGTCTCTGTCTCTGTCTCTGTCTCTGTCTCTGTCTCTGTCTCTGTCTCTGTCTCTGTCTCTGTCTCTGTCTCTGTCTCTGTCTCTGTCTCTGTCTCTGTCTCTGTCTCTGTCTCTGTCTCTGTCTCTGTCTCTGTCTCTGTCTCTGTCTCTGTCTCTGTCTCTGTCTCTGTCTCTGTCTCTGTCTCTGTCTCTGTCTCTGTCTCTGTCTCTGTCTCTGTCTCTGTCTCTGTCTCTGTCTCTGTCTCTGTCTCTGTCTCTGTCTCTGTCTCTGTCTCTGTCTCTGTCTCTGTCTCTGTCTCTGTCTCTGTCTCTGTCTCTGTCTCTGTCTCTGTCTCTGTCTCTGTCTCTGTCTCTGTCTCTGTCTCTGTCTCTGTCTCTGTCTCTGTCTCTGTCTCTGTCTCTGTCTCTGTCTCTGTCTCTGTCTCTGTCTCTGTCTCTGTCTCTGTCTCTGTCTCTGTCTCTGTCTCTGTCTCTGTCTCTGTCTCTGTCTCTGTCTCTGTCTCTGTCTCTGTCTCTGTCTCTGTCTCTGTCTCTGTCTCTGTCTCTGTCTCTGTCTCTGTCTCTGTCTCTGTCTCTGTCTCTGTCTCTGTCTCTGTCTCTGTCTCTGTCTCTGTCTCTGTCTCTGTCTCTGTCTCTGTCTCTGTCTCTGTCTCTGTCTCTGTCTCTGTCTCTGTCTCTGTCTCTGTCTCTGTCTCTGTCTCTGTCTCTGTCTCTGTCTCTGTCTCTGTCTCTGTCTCTGTCTCTGTCTCTGTCTCTGTCTCTGTCTCTGTCTCTGTCTCTGTCTCTGTCTCTGTCTCTGTCTCTGTCTCTGTCTCTGTCTCTGTCTCTGTCTCTGTCTCTGTCTCTGTCTCTGTCTCTGTCTCTGTCTCTGTCTCTGTCTCTGTCTCTGTCTCTGTCTCTGTCTCTGTCTCTGTCTCTGTCTCTGTCTCTGTCTCTGTCTCTGTCTCTGTCTCTGTCTCTGTCTCTGTCTCTGTCTCTGTCTCTGTCTCTGTCTCTGTCTCTGTCTCTGTCTCTGTCTCTGTCTCTGTCTCTGTCTCTGTCTCTGTCTCTGTCTCTGTCTCTGTCTCTGTCTCTGTCTCTGTCTCTGTCTCTGTCTCTGTCTCTGTCTCTGTCTCTGTCTCTGTCTCTGTCTCTGTCTCTGTCTCTGTCTCTGTCTCTGTCTCTGTCTCTGTCTCTGTCTCTGTCTCTGTCTCTGTCTCTGTCTCTGTCTCTGTCTCTGTCTCTGTCTCTGTCTCTGTCTCTGTCTCTGTCTCTGTCTCTGTCTCTGTCTCTGTCTCTGTCTCTGTCTCTGTCTCTGTCTCTGTCTCTGTCTCTGTCTCTGTCTCTGTCTCTGTCTCTGTCTCTGTCTCTGTCTCTGTCTCTGTCTCTGTCTCTGTCTCTGTCTCTGTCTCTGTCTCTGTCTCTGTCTCTGTCTCTGTCTCTGTCTCTGTCTCTGTCTCTGTCTCTGTCTCTGTCTCTGTCTCTGTCTCTGTCTCTGTCTCTGTCTCTGTCTCTGTCTCTGTCTCTGTCTCTGTCTCTGTCTCTGTCTCTGTCTCTGTCTCTGTCTCTGTCTCTGTCTCTGTCTCTGTCTCTGTCTCTGTCTCTGTCTCTGTCTCTGTCTCTGTCTCTGTCTCTGTCTCTGTCTCTGTCTCTGTCTCTGTCTCTGTCTCTGTCTCTGTCTCTGTCTCTGTCTCTGTCTCTGTCTCTGTCTCTGTCTCTGTCTCTGTCTCTGTCTCTGTCTCTGTCTCTGTCTCTGTCTCTGTCTCTGTCTCTGTCTCTGTCTCTGTCTCTGTCTCTGTCTCTGTCTCTGTCTCTGTCTCTGTCTCTGTCTCTGTCTCTGTCTCTGTCTCTGTCTCTGTCTCTGTCTCTGTCTCTGTCTCTGTCTCTGTCTCTGTCTCTGTCTCTGTCTCTGTCTCTGTCTCTGTCTCTGTCTCTGTCTCTGTCTCTGTCTCTGTCTCTGTCTCTGTCTCTGTCTCTGTCTCTGTCTCTGTCTCTGTCTCTGTCTCTGTCTCTGTCTCTGTCTCTGTCTCTGTCTCTGTCTCTGTCTCTGTCTCTGTCTCTGTCTCTGTCTCTGTCTCTGTCTCTGTCTCTGTCTCTGTCTCTGTCTCTGTCTCTGTCTCTGTCTCTGTCTCTGTCTCTGTCTCTGTCTCTGTCTCTGTCTCTGTCTCTGTCTCTGTCTCTGTCTCTGTCTCTGTCTCTGTCTCTGTCTCTGTCTCTGTCTCTGTCTCTGTCTCTGTCTCTGTCTCTGTCTCTGTCTCTGTCTCTGTCTCTGTCTCTGTCTCTGTCTCTGTCTCTGTCTCTGTCTCTGTCTCTGTCTCTGTCTCTGTCTCTGTCTCTGTCTCTGTCTCTGTCTCTGTCTCTGTCTCTGTCTCTGTCTCTGTCTCTGTCTCTGTCTCTGTCTCTGTCTCTGTCTCTGTCTCTGTCTCTGTCTCTGTCTCTGTCTCTGTCTCTGTCTCTGTCTCTGTCTCTGTCTCTGTCTCTGTCTCTGTCTCTGTCTCTGTCTCTGTCTCTGTCTCTGTCTCTGTCTCTGTCTCTGTCTCTGTCTCTGTCTCTGTCTCTGTCTCTGTCTCTGTCTCTGTCTCTGTCTCTGTCTCTGTCTCTGTCTCTGTCTCTGTCTCTGTCTCTGTCTCTGTCTCTGTCTCTGTCTCTGTCTCTGTCTCTGTCTCTGTCTCTGTCTCTGTCTCTGTCTCTGTCTCTGTCTCTGTCTCTGTCTCTGTCTCTGTCTCTGTCTCTGTCTCTGTCTCTGTCTCTGTCTCTGTCTCTGTCTCTGTCTCTGTCTCTGTCTCTGTCTCTGTCTCTGTCTCTGTCTCTGTCTCTGTCTCTGTCTCTGTCTCTGTCTCTGTCTCTGTCTCTGTCTCTGTCTCTGTCTCTGTCTCTGTCTCTGTCTCTGTCTCTGTCTCTGTCTCTGTCTCTGTCTCTGTCTCTGTCTCTGTCTCTGTCTCTGTCTCTGTCTCTGTCTCTGTCTCTGTCTCTGTCTCTGTCTCTGTCTCTGTCTCTGTCTCTGTCTCTGTCTCTGTCTCTGTCTCTGTCTCTGTCTCTGTCTCTGTCTCTGTCTCTGTCTCTGTCTCTGTCTCTGTCTCTGTCTCTGTCTCTGTCTCTGTCTCTGTCTCTGTCTCTGTCTCTGTCTCTGTCTCTGTCTCTGTCTCTGTCTCTGTCTCTGTCTCTGTCTCTGTCTCTGTCTCTGTCTCTGTCTCTGTCTCTGTCTCTGTCTCTGTCTCTGTCTCTGTCTCTGTCTCTGTCTCTGTCTCTGTCTCTGTCTCTGTCTCTGTCTCTGTCTCTGTCTCTGTCTCTGTCTCTGTCTCTGTCTCTGTCTCTGTCTCTGTCTCTGTCTCTGTCTCTGTCTCTGTCTCTGTCTCTGTCTCTGTCTCTGTCTGTCTCTGTCTCTGTCTCTGTCTCTGTCTCTGTCTCTGTCTCTGTCTCTGTCTCTGTCTCTGTCTCTGTCTCTGTCTCTGTCTCTGTCTCTGTCTCTGTCTCTGTCTCTGTCTCTGTCTCTGTCTCTGTCTCTGTCTCTGTCTCTGTCTCTGTCTCTGTCTCTGTCTCTGTCTCTGTCTCTGTCTCTGTCTCTGTCTCTGTCTCTGTCTCTGTCTCTGTCTCTGTCTCTGTCTCTGTCTCTGTCTCTGTCTCTGTCTCTCTGTCTCTGTCTCTGTCTCTGTCTCTGTCTCTGTCTCTGTCTCTGTCTCTGTCTCTGTCTCTGTCTCTGTCTCTGTCTCTGTCTCTGTCTCTGTCTCTGTCTCTGTCTCTGTCTCTGTCTCTGTCTCTGTCTCTGTCTCTGTCTCTGTC
>CAWVQG010000055.1:0-27841 GCA_963932195.1 Empis livida
TTCCGTGTAGGGAATTTAATTTGTAGCGCATTTCCGAAGACCTTTTCGAAAAATATTCAAAATTGCCCGAGAAATCGGGAAAATATGGAAATTTAATGAGATTCAATACAAAACATCAGAATTTGTAGCAAAAAATGAAAACCCTTAAAACTGAAAGCAATCCCCACATATTTGGTATTTCCGTGTCGGGAATTTAATTTCTAGCACATTTCCGAAGACCTTTTCGAAAAATATTGAAAATTGCCCGAGAAATCGGGAAAATATGGAAATTTAATGAGCGTCAATACAAAATATCAGAATTTGTAGCAAAAAATGAAAAACCCTTAAAACTGAAAGCAATTCCCACATATTTGGTATTTCCGCGTCCGGAATTTAATTTCTAGCGCATTTCCGAAGACCTTTTCGAAAAATATTCAAAATTGCCCGAGAAATTGGGAAAATATGGAAATTTAATGAGGTTCAATACAAACCATCAGAATTTGTAGCAAAAAAATGAAAACCTTAAAACTGAAAGCAATCCCCACATATTTGGTATCTCCGAGTAGGGAATTTAATTTCTAACGCATATCCGAAGAACTTTTCGAAAAATATTCAAAATTGCCCGAGAAATCGGGAAAATATGGAAATTTAATGAGATTCAATACAAAATATCAGAATTTGTAGCAAAAAAATGAAAACCCTTAAAACTGAAAGCAATCCCCACATATTGGTATCTCCGAGTAGGGAATTTAATTTCTAACGCATATCCGAAGAACTTTTCGAAAAATATTCAAAATTGCCCGAGAAATCTGGAAAATATGGAAATTTAATGAGATTCAATACAAAACATCAGAACTTGTAGCAAAAAATGAAAACCCTTTCCGTGTAGGGAATTTAATTTCTAGCGCATTTCGAAGACCTTTTCGAAAAATATTCAAAATTGCCCAAAAAATCGGGAAAATATGGAAATTTAATGACAAAACATCAGATTTTGTAGCAAAAAAATGAAAACCCTTAAAACTGAAAGCAATCCCCACATATTTGGTATTTCCATATTCAAAATTGCCCGAGAAATCGGGAAAATATGAAATTTAATATGGAAATTTGTATTAATATGGAATTTAATACAAAACATCAGAATTTGTAGCAAAAAAATGATAAAACCCTTAAAACTGAAAGCAATCCCCACATATTTCGTATCTCCGTGTAGGGAATTTAATTTCTAGCGTATTTCCGAAGACCTTTTCGAAAAATATTCAAAATTGCCCGAGAAATCGAGAAAATATGGAAATTTAATGAGATTCAATACAAAATATCAGAATTTGTAGCAAAAAAAGAAAACCCTTATAACTGAACGCAATCCCCACATATTTGGTATCTCCGAGTAGGGAATTTAATTTCTAACGCATATCCGAAGAACTTTTCGAAAAATATTCAAAATTGCCCGAGAAATCGGGAAAATATGGAAATTTAATGAGATTCAATACAAAATATCAGAATTTGTAGCAAAAAAATGAAAAACCCTTAAAACTGAAAGCAATCCCCACATATTTGGTATCTCCGAGTAGGGAATTTAATTTCTAACGCATATCCGAAGAACTTTTCGAAAAATATTCAAAATTGCCCGAGAAATCGGGAAAATATGGAAATTTAATGAGATTCAATACAAAACATCAGAATTGTAGCAAAAAAATGAAAACCCTTCCGTGTAGGGAATTTAATTTTTAGCGCATATCCGAAGACCTTTTCGAAAAATATTCAAATTGCCCAAAAAAATCGGGAAAATATGGAAAATTTAATGACAAAACATCAGATTTTGTAGCAAAAATATGAAAACCCTTAAAACTGAAAGCAATCCCCACATATTTGGTATTTCCATATTCAAAATTGCCCGAGAAATCGGGAAAATATGGAAATTTAATGAGATTTCAATACAAAAGCATCAGATTTGTAGCAAAAAAATGAAAAACCTTAAAACTGAAAGCAATCCCAACATATTTCGTATCTCCGTGTAGGGAATTTAATTTCTAGCGTATTTCCGAAGACCTTTTCGAAAAATATTCAAAATTGCCCGAGAAATCGAGAAAATATGGAAATTTAATGAGATTCAATACAAAAACATCAGAATTTGTAGCAAAAAAATGAAAACCCTTATAACTGAACGCAATCCCCACATATTTGGTATTTCCGTGTAGGGAATTTAATTTCTAGCGCATTCCGAAGACCTTTTCGAAAAATATTCAAAATTGCCCGAGAAATCGGGAAAATATGGAAATTTAATAAGATTCAATACAAAACATCAGAATCTGTAGCAAAAAATGAAAACCCTTAAAACTGAAAGCAATCCCCACATATTTGGTATTTCTGTGTAGGAATTTAATTTCTAGCGCATTTCCGAAAACCTTTTCGAAAAATATTCAAAATTGCCTGAGAAATCGGGAAAATATGGAAATTTAATATCATTCAATACAAAACATCAGAATTTGTACCAAATAAATGAAAACCCTTAAAACTGAAAGCAATGCCACATATTTGGTATCTCCGTGTAGGGAATTTAATTTGTAGCGCATTTCCGAAGACCTTTTCGAAAAATATTCAAAATTGCCCGAGAAATCGGGAAAAATATGGAAATTTAATGAGATTCAATACAAAACATCAGAATTTGTAGCAAAAAAATGAAAACCCTTAAAACTGAAAGCAATCCCCACATATTTGGTATTTCCGTGTCGGGAATTTAATTTCTAGCGCATTTCCGAAGACCTTTTCGAAAAATATTCAAAATTGCCCGAGAAATTGGGAAAATATGGAAATTTAATGAGCGTCAATACAAAACATCAGAATTTGTAGCAAAAAAATGAAAACCCTTAAAACTGAAAGCAATCCCCACATATTTGGTATTTCCGTGTAGGGAATTAAATTTCTAGCACATTTACGAAGACCTTTTCGAAAAATATTCAAAATTGCCCCAGAAATCGGATAAATATGGAAATTTAATGAGATTCAATACAAAACATCAGAACTTGTGACATAAAATGAAAAGCCTTCAAACTGAAAGCAATACACACATAATTGGTATTTCCGTAGGGAATTTAATTTCTAGCGCATTTCCGAAGACCTTTCCGAAAAATATTCAAAATTGCCCAAAAAATCGGGAAAATATGGAAATTTAATGACAAAACATCAGAATTTGTAGGAAAAAAATGAAAACCCTTAAAACTGAAAGCAATCCCCACATATTTGGTATTTCCGCGTCCGGAATTTAATTTCTAGCGCAATTCCGAAGACCTTTTCGAAAAATATTCAAAATTGCCCGAGAAATTGGGAAAATATGGAAATTTAATGAGGTTCAATACAAACCATCAGAATTTGTAGCAAAAAAATGAAAACCCTTAAAACTGAAAGCACTCCCCACATATTTGGTATCTCCGAGTAGGGAATTTAATTTCTAACGCATATCCGAAGAACTTTTCGAAAAATATTCAAAATTGCCCGAGAAATCGGGAAAATATGGAAATTTAATGAGATTCAATACAAAATATCAGAATTTGTAGCAAAAAAATGAAAACCCTTAAAACTGAAAGCAATCCCCACATATTTGGTATCTCCGAGTAGGGAATTTAATTTCTAACGCATATCCGAAGAACTTTTCGAAAAATATTCAAAATTGCCCGAGAAATCGGGAAAATATGGAAATTTAATGAGATTCAATACAAAATATCAGAATTTGTAGCAAAAAAATGAAAACCCTTAAAACTGAAAGCAATCCCCACATATTTGGTATCTCCGAGTAGGGAATTTAATTTCTAACGCATATCCGAAGAACTTTTCGAAAAATATTCAAAATTGCCCGAGAAATCGGGAAAATATGGAAATTTAATGAGATTCAATACAAAACATCAGAACTTGTAGCAAAAAAATGAAAAACCCTTTCCGTGTAGGGAATTTAATTTCTAGCGCATTTCCGAAGACCTTTTCGAAAAATATTCAAAATTGCCCAAAAAATCGGGAAAATATGGAAATTTAATGACAAAACATCAGATTTTGTAGCAAAAAAATGAAAACCCTTAAAACTGAAAGCAATCCCCACATATTTGGTATTTCCGTGTCGGGAATTTAATTTCTAGCGCATTTCCGAAGACCTTTTCGAAAAATATTCAAAATTGCCCGAGAAATTGGGAAAATATGGAAATTTAATGAGGTTCAATACAAACCATCAGAATTTGTAGCAAAAAAATGAAAACCCTTAAAACTGAAAGCACTCCCCACATATTTGGTATCTCCGAGTAGGGAATTTAATTTCTAACGCATATCCGAAGAACTTTTCGAAAAATATTCAAAATTGCCCGAGAAATCGGGAAAATATGGAAATTTAATGAGATTCAATACAAAATATCAGAATTTGTAGCAAAAAAATGAAAACCCTTAAAACTGAAAGCAATCCCCACATATTTGGTATCTCCGAGTAGGGAATTTAATTTCTAACGCATATCCGAAGAACTTTTCGAAAAATATTCAAAATTGCCCGAGAAATCGGGAAAATATGGAAATTTAATGAGATTCAATACAAAATATAAGAATTTGTAGCAAAAAAATGAAAACCCTTAAAACTGAAAGCAATCCCCACATATTTGGTATCTCCGAGTAGGGAATTTAATTTCTAACGCATATCCGAAGAACTTTTCGAAAAATATTCAAAATTGCCCGAGAAATCGGGAAAATATGGAAATTTAATGAGATTCAATACAAAACATCAGAACTTGTAGCAAAAAAATGAAAACCCTTAAAACTGAAAGCACTCCCCACATATTTGGTATCTCCGAGTAGGGAATTTAATTTCTAACGCATATCCGAAGAACTTTTCGAAAAATATTCAAAATTGCCCGAGAAATCGGGAAAATATGGAAATTTAATGAGATTCAATACAAAATATCAGAATTTGTAGCAAAAAAATGAAAACTCTTAAAACTGAAAGCAATCCCCACATATTTGGTATCTCCGAGTAGGGAATTTAATTTCTAACGCATATCCGAAGAACTTTTCGAAAAATATTCAAAATTGCCCGAGAAATCGGGAAAATATGGAAATTTAATGAGATTCAATACAAAATATCAGAATTTGTAGCAAAAAAATGAAAACCCTTAAAACTGAAAGCAATCCCCACATATTTGGTATCTCCGAGTAGGGAATTTAATTTCTAACGCATATCCGAAGAACTTTTCGAAAAATATTCAAAATTGCCCGAGAAATCGGGAAAATATGGAAATTTAATGAGATTCAATACAAAATATCAGAATTTGTAGCAAAAAAATGAAAACCCTTAAAACTGAAAGCAATCCCCACATATTTGGTATCTCCGAGTAGGGAATTTAATTTCTAACGCATATCCGAAGAACTTTTCGAAAAATATTCAAAATTGCCCGAGAAATCGGGAAAATATGGAAATTTAATGAGATTCAATACAAAATATCAGAATTTGTAGCAAAAAAATGAAAACCCTTAAAACTGAAAGCAATCCCCACATATTTGGTATCTCCGAGTAGGGAATTTAATTTCTAACGCATATCCGAAGAACTTTTCGAAAAATATTCAAAATTGCCCGAGAAATCGGGAAAATATGGAAATTTAATGAGATTCAATACAAAACATCAGAACTTGTAGCAAAAAAATGAAAACCCTTTCCGTGTAGGGAATTTAATTTCTAGCGCATTTCCGAAGACCTTTTCGAAAAATATTCAAAATTGCCCAAAAAATCGGGAAAATATGGAAATTTAATGACAAAACATCAGAATTTGTAGGAAAAAAATGAAAACCCTTAAAACTGAAAGCAATCCCCACATATTTGGTATTTCCGCGTCCGGAATTTAATTTCTAGCGCAATTCCGAAGACCTTTTCGAAAAATATTCAAAATTGCCCGAGAAATTGGGAAAATATGGAAATTTAATGAGGTTCAATACAAACCATCAGAATTTGTAGCAAAAAAATGAAAACCCTTAAAACTGAAAGCACTCCCCACATATTTGGTATCTCCGAGTAGGGAATTTAATTTCTAACGCATATCCGAAGAACTTTTCGAAAAATATTCAAAATTGCCCGAGAAATCGGGAAAATATGGAAATTTAATGAGATTCAATACAAAATATCAGAATTTGTAGCAAAAAAATGAAAACCCTTAAAACTGAAAGCAATCCCCACATATTTGGTATCTCCGAGTAGGGAATTTAATTTCTAACGCATATCCGAAGAACTTTTCGAAAAATATTCAAAATTGCCCGAGAAATCGGGAAAATATGGAAATTTAATGAGATTCAATACAAAATATCAGAATTTGTAGCAAAAAAATGAAAACCCTTAAAACTGAAAGCAATCCCCACATATTTGGTATCTCCGAGTAGGGAATTTAATTTCTAACGCATATCCGAAGAACTTTTCGAAAAATATTCAAAATTGCCCGAGAAATCGGGAAAATATGGAAATTTAATGAGATTCAATACAAAACATCAGAACTTGTAGCAAAAAAATGAAAACCCTTTCCGTGTAGGGAATTTAATTTCTAGCGCATTTCCGAAGACCTTTTCGAAAAATATTCAAAATTGCCCAAAAAATCGGGAAAATATGGAAATTTAATGACAAAACATCAGATTTTGTAGCAAAAAAATGAAAACCCTTAAAACTGAAAGCAATCCCCACATATTTGGTATTTCCGTGTCGGGAATTTAATTTCTAGCGCATTTCCGAAGACCTTTTCGAAAAATATTCAAAATTGCCCGAGAAATTGGGAAAATATGGAAATTTAATGAGGTTCAATACAAACCATCAGAATTTGTAGCAAAAAAATGAAAACCCTTAAAACTGAAAGCACTCCCCACATATTTGGTATCTCCGAGTAGGGAATTTAATTTCTAACGCATATCCGAAGAACTTTTCGAAAAATATTCAAAATTGCCCGAGAAATCGGGAAAATATGGAAATTTAATGAGATTCAATACAAAATATCAGAATTTGTAGCAAAAAAATGAAAACCCTTAAAACTGAAAGCAATCCCCACATATTTGGTATCTCCGAGTAGGGAATTTAATTTCTAACGCATATCCGAAGAACTTTATAATATTCAAAATTGCCCGAGAAATTGGGAAAATATGGAAATTTAATGAGGTTCAATACAAACCATCAGAATTTGTAGCAAAAAAATGAAAACCCTTAAAACTGAAAGCACTCCCCACATATTTGGTATCTCCGAGTAGGGAATTTAATTTCTAACGCATATCCGAAGAACTTTTCGAAAAATATTCAAAATTGCCCGAGAAATCGGGAAAATATGGAAATTTAATGAGATTCAATACAAAATATCAGAATTTGTAGCAAAAAAATGAAAACCCTTAAAACTGAAAGCAATCCCCACATATTTGGTATCTCCGAGTAGGGAATTTAATTTCTAACGCATATCCGAAGAACTTTTCGAAAAATATTCAAAATTGCCCGAGAAATCGGGAAAATATGGAAATTTAATGAGATTCAATACAAAATATCAGAATTTGTAGCAAAAAAATGAAAACCCTTAAAACTGAAAGCAATCCCCACATATTTGGTATCTCCGAGTAGGGAATTTAATTTCTAACGCATATCCGAAGAACTTTTCGAAAAATATTCAAAATTGCCCGAGAAATCGGGAAAATATGGAAATTTAATGAGATTCAATACAAAACATCAGAACTTGTAGCAAAAAAATGAAAACCCTTTCCGTGTAGGGAATTTAATTTCTAGCGCATTTCCGAAGACCTTTTCGAAAAATATTCAAAATTGCCCAAAAAATCGGGAAAATATGGAAATTTAATGACAAAACATCAGATTTTGTAGCAAAAAAATGAAAACCCTTAAAACTGAAAGCAATCCCCACATATTTGGTATTTCCGTGTCGGGAATTTAATTTCTAGCGCATTTCCGAAGACCTTTTCGAAAAATATTCAAAATTGCCCGAGAAATTGGGAAAATATGGAAATTTAATGAGGTTCAATACAAACCATCAGAATTTGTAGCAAAAAAATGAAAACCCTTAAAACTGAAAGCACTCCCCACATATTTGGTATCTCCGAGTAGGGAATTTAATTTCTAACGCATATCCGAAGAACTTTTCGAAAAATATTCAAAATTGCCCGAGAAATCGGGAAAATATGGAAATTTAATGAGATTCAATACAAAATATCAGAATTTGTAGCAAAAAAATGAAAACCCTTAAAACTGAAAGCAATCCCCACATATTTGGTATCTCCGAGTAGGGAATTTAATTTCTAACGCATATCCGAAGAACTTTTCGAAAAATATTCAAAATTGCCCGAGAAATCGGGAAAATATGGAAATTTAATGAGATTCAATACAAAATATCAGAATTTGTAGCAAAAAAATGAAAACCCTTAAAACTGAAAGCAATCCCCACATATTTGGTATCTCCGAGTAGGGAATTTAATTTCTAACGCATATCCGAAGAACTTTTCGAAAAATATTCAAAATTGCCCGAGAAATCGGGAAAATATGGAAATTTAATGAGATTCAATACAAAACATCAGAACTTGTAGCAAAAAAATGAAAATCCTTTCCGTGTAGGGAATTTAATTTCTAGCGCATTTCCGAAGACCTTTTCGAAAAATATTCAAAATTGCCCAAAAAATCGGGAAAATATGGAAATTTAATGACAAAACATCAGATTTTGTAGCAAAAAAATGAAAACCCTTAAAACTGAAAGCAATCCCCACATATTTGGTATTTCCATATTCAAAATTGCCCGAGAAATCGGGAAAATATGGAAATTTAATGAGATTCAATACAAAACATCAGAATTTGTAGCAAAAAAATGAAAACCCTTAAAACTGAAAGCAATCCCCACATATTTCGTATCTCCGTGTAGGGAATTTAATTTCTAGCGTATTTCCGAAGACCTTTTCAAAAATATTCAAAATTGCCCGAGAAATCGAGAAAATATGGAAATTTAATGAGATTCAATACAAAACATCAGAATTTGTAGCAAAAAAATGAAAACCCTTATAACTGAACGCAATCCCCACATATTTGGTATTTCCGTGTAGGGAATTCAATTTCTAGCGCATTTCCGAAGACCTTTTCGAAAAATATTCAAAATTGCCCGAGAAATTGGGAAAATATGGAAATTTAATGAGGTTCAATACAAACCATCAGAATTTGTAGCAAAAAAATGAAAACCCTTAAAACTGAAAGCAATCCCCACATATTTGGTATTTCCGTGTAGGGAATTAAATTTCTAGCACATTTACGAAGACCTTTTCGAAAAATATCCAAAATTGCCCCAGAAATCGGATAAATATGGAAATTTAATGAGATTCAATACAAAACATCAGAACTTGTGGCATAAAATGAAAAGCCTTCAAACTGAAAGCAATACACACATATTTGGTATTTCCGTAGGGAATTTAATTTCTAGCGCATTTCCGAAGACCTTTCCGAAAAATATTCAAAATTGCCCAAAAAATCGGGAAAATATGGAAATTTAATGACAAAACATCAGAATTTGTAGGAAAAAAATGAAAACCCTTAAAACTGAAAGCAATCCCCACATATTTGGTATTTCCGCGTCCGGAATTTAATTTCTAGCGCAATTCCGAAGACCTTTTCGAAAAATATTCAAAATTGCCCGAGAAATTGGGAAAATATGGAAATTTAATGAGGTTCAATACAAACCATCAGAATTTGTAGCAAAAAAATGAAAACCCTTAAAACTGAAAGCACTCCCCACATATTTGGTATCTCCGAGTAGGGAATTTAATTTCTAACGCATATCCGAAGAACTTTTCGAAAAATATTCAAAATTGCCCGAGAAATCGGGAAAATATGGAAATTTAATGAGATTCAATACAAAATATCAGAATTTGTAGCAAAAAAATGAAAACCCTTAAAACTGAAAGCAATCCCCACATATTTGGTATCTCCGAGTAGGGAATTTAATTTCTAACGCATATCCGAAGAACTTTTCGAAAAATATTCAAAATTGCCCGAGAAATCGGGAAAATATGGAAATTTAATGAGATTCAATACAAAATATCAGAATTTGTAGCAAAAAAATGAAAACCCTTAAAACTGAAAGCAATCCCCACATATTTGGTATCTCCGAGTAGGGAATTTAATTTCTAACGCATATCCGAAGAACTTTTCGAAAAATATTCAAAATTGCCCGAGAAATCGGGAAAATATGGAAATTTAATGAGATTCAATACAAAACATCAGAACTTGTAGCAAAAAAATGAAAACCCTTTCCGTGTAGGGAATTTAATTTCTAGCGCATTTCCGAAGACCTTTTCGAAAAATATTCAAAATTGCCCAAAAAATCGGGAAAATATGGAAATTTAATGACAAAACATCAGATTTTGTAGCAAAAAAATGAAAACCCTTAAAACTGAAAGCAATCCCCACATATTTGGTATTTCCGTGTCGGGAATTTAATTTCTAGCGCATTTCCGAAGACCTTTTCGAAAAATATTCAAAATTGCCCGAGAAATTGGGAAAATATGGAAATTTAATGAGGTTCAATACAAACCATCAGAATTTGTAGCAAAAAAATGAAAACCCTTAAAACTGAAAGCACTCCCCACATATTTGGTATCTCCGAGTAGGGAATTTAATTTCTAACGCATATCCGAAGAACTTTTCGAAAAATATTCAAAATTGCCCGAGAAATCGGGAAAATATGGAAATTTAATGAGATTCAATACAAAATATCAGAATTTGTAGCAAAAAAATGAAAACCCTTAAAACTGAAAGCAATCCCCACATATTTGGTATCTCCGAGTAGGGAATTTAATTTCTAACGCATATCCGAAGAACTTTTCGAAAAATATTCAAAATTGCCCGAGAAATCGGGAAAATATGGAAATTTAATGAGATTCAATACAAAATATCAGAATTTGTAGCAAAAAAATGAAAACCCTTAAAACTGAAAGCAATCCCCACATATTTGGTATCTCCGAGTAGGGAATTTAATTTCTAACGCATATCCGAAGAACTTTTCGAAAAATATTCAAAATTGCCCGAGAAATCGGGAAAATATGGAAATTTAATGAGATTCAATACAAAACATCAGAACTTGTAGCAAAAAAATGAAAACCCTTAAAACTGAAAGCACTCCCCACATATTTGGTATCTCCGAGTAGGGAATTTAATTTCTAACGCATATCCGAAGAACTTTTCGAAAAATATTCAAAATTGCCCGAGAAATCGGGAAAATATGGAAATTTAATGAGATTCAATACAAAATATCAGAATTTGTAGCAAAAAAATGAAAACCCTTAAAACTGAAAGCAATCCCCACATATTTGGTATCTCCGAGTAGGGAATTTAATTTCTAACGCATATCCGAAGAACTTTTCGAAAAATATTCAAAATTGCCCGAGAAATCGGGAAAATATGGAAATTTAATGAGATTCAATACAAAATATCAGAATTTGTAGCAAAAAAATGAAAACCCTTAAAACTGAAAGCAATCCCCACATATTTGGTATCTCCGAGTAGGGAATTTAATTTCTAACGCATATCCGAAGAACTTTTCGAAAAATATTCAAAATTGCCCGAGAAATCGGGAAAATATGGAAATTTAATGAGATTCAATACAAAATATCAGAATTTGTAGCAAAAAAATGAAAACCCTTAAAACTGAAAGCAATCCCCACATATTTGGTATCTCCGAGTAGGGAATTTAATTTCTAACGCATATCCGAAGAACTTTTCGAAAAATATTCAAAATTGCCCGAGAAATCGGGAAAATATGGAAATTTAATGAGATTCAATACAAAATATCAGAATTTGTAGCAAAAAAATGAAAACCCTTAAAACTGAAAGCAATCCCCACATATTTGGTATCTCCGAGTAGGGAATTTAATTTCTAACGCATATCCGAAGAACTTTTCGAAAAATATTCAAAATTGCCCGAGAAATCGGGAAAATATGGAAATTTAATGAGATTCAATACAAAACATCAGAACTTGTAGCAAAAAAATGAAAACCCTTTCCGTGTAGGGAATTTAATTTCTAGCGCATTTCCGAAGACCTTTTCGAAAAATATTCAAAATTGCCCAAAAAATCGGGAAAATATGGAAATTTAATGACAAAACATCAGATTTTGTAGCAAAAAAATGAAAACCCTTAAAACTGAAAGCAATCCCCACATATTTGGTATTTCCGTGTCGGGAATTTAATTTCTAGCGCATTTCCGAAGACCTTTTCGAAAAATATTCAAAATTGCCCGAGAAATTGGGAAAATATGGAAATTTAATGAGGTTCAATACAAACCATCAGAATTTGTAGCAAAAAAATGAAAACCCTTAAAACTGAAAGCACTCCCCACATATTTGGTATCTCCGAGTAGGGAATTTAATTTCTAACGCATATCCGAAGAACTTTTCGAAAAATATTCAAAATTGCCCGAGAAATCGGGAAAATATGGAAATTTAATGAGATTCAATACAAAATATCAGAATTTGTAGCAAAAAAATGAAAACCCTTAAAACTGAAAGCAATCCCCACATATTTGGTATCTCCGAGTAGGGAATTTAATTTCTAACGCATATCCGAAGAACTTTTCGAAAAATATTCAAAATTGCCCGAGAAATCGGGAAAATATGGAAATTTAATGAGATTCAATACAAAATATCAGAATTTGTAGCAAAAAAATGAAAACCCTTAAAACTGAAAGCAATCCCCACATATTTGGTATCTCCGAGTAGGGAATTTAATTTCTAACGCATATCCGAAGAACTTTTCGAAAAATATTCAAAATTGCCCGAGAAATCGGGAAAATATGGAAATTTAATGAGATTCAATACAAAACATCAGAACTTGTAGCAAAAAAATGAAAACCCTTAAAACTGAAAGCACTCCCCACATATTTGGTATCTCCGAGTAGGGAATTTAATTTCTAACGCATATCCGAAGAACTTTTCGAAAAATATTCAAAATTGCCCGAGAAATCGGGAAAATATGGAAATTTAATGAGATTCAATACAAAATATCAGAATTTGTAGCAAAAAAATGAAAACCCTTAAAACTGAAAGCAATCCCCACATATTTGGTATCTCCGAGTAGGGAATTTAATTTCTAACGCATATCCGAAGAACTTTTCGAAAAATATTCAAAATTGCCCGAGAAATCGGGAAAATATGGAAATTTAATGAGATTCAATACAAAATATCAGAATTTGTAGCAAAAAAATGAAAACCCTTAAAACTGAAAGCAATCCCCACATATTTGGTATCTCCGAGTAGGGAATTTAATTTCTAACGCATATCCGAAGAACTTTTCGAAAAATATTCAAAATTGCCCGAGAAATCGGGAAAATATGGAAATTTAATGAGATTCAATACAAAATATCAGAATTTGTAGCAAAAAAATGAAAACCCTTAAAACTGAAAGCAATCCCCACATATTTGGTATCTCCGAGTAGGGAATTTAATTTCTAACGCATATCCGAAGAACTTTTCGAAAAATATTCAAAATTGCCCGAGAAATCGGGAAAATATGGAAATTTAATGAGATTCAATACAAAATATCAGAATTTGTAGCAAAAAAATGAAAACCCTTAAAACTGAAAGCAATCCCCACATATTTGGTATCTCCGAGTAGGGAATTTAATTTCTAACGCATATCCGAAGAACTTTTCGAAAAATATTCAAAATTGCCCGAGAAATCGGGAAAATATGGAAATTTAATGAGATTCAATACAAAACATCAGAACTTGTAGCAAAAAAATGAAAACCCTTTCCGTGTAGGGAATTTAATTTCTAGCGCATTTCCGAAGACCTTTTCGAAAAATATTCAAAATTGCCCAAAAAATCGGGAAAATATGGAAATTTAATGACAAAACATCAGAATTTGTAGGAAAAAAATGAAAACCCTTAAAACTGAAAGCAATCCCCACATATTTGGTATTTCCGCGTCCGGAATTTAATTTCTAGCGCAATTCCGAAGACCTTTTCGAAAAATATTCAAAATTGCCCGAGAAATTGGGAAAATATGGAAATTTAATGAGGTTCAATACAAACCATCAGAATTTGTAGCAAAAAAATGAAAACCCTTAAAACTGAAAGCACTCCCCACATATTTGGTATCTCCGAGTAGGGAATTTAATTTCTAACGCATATCCGAAGAACTTTTCGAAAAATATTCAAAATTGCCCGAGAAATCGGGAAAATATGGAAATTTAATGAGATTCAATACAAAATATCAGAATTTGTAGCAAAAAAATGAAAACCCTTAAAACTGAAAGCAATCCCCACATATTTGGTATCTCCGAGTAGGGAATTTAATTTCTAACGCATATCCGAAGAACTTTTCGAAAAATATTCAAAATTGCCCGAGAAATCGGGAAAATATGGAAATTTAATGAGATTCAATACAAAATATCAGAATTTGTAGCAAAAAAATGAAAACCCTTAAAACTGAAAGCAATCCCCACATATTTGGTATCTCCGAGTAGGGAATTTAATTTCTAACGCATATCCGAAGAACTTTTCGAAAAATATTCAAAATTGCCCGAGAAATCGGCAAAATATGGAAATTTAATGAGATTCAATACAAAACATCAGAACTTGTAGCAAAAAAATGAAAACCCTTTCCGTGTAGGGAATTTAATTTCTAGCGCATTTCCGAAGACCTTTTCGAAAAATATTCAAAATTGCCCAAAAAATCGGGAAAATATGGAAATTTAATGACAAAACATCAGATTTTGTAGCAAAAAAATGAAAACCCTTAAAACTGAAAGCAATCCCCACATATTTGGTATTTTCGTGTCGGGAATTTAATTTCTAGCGCATTTCCGAAGACCTTTTCGAAAAATATTCAAAATTGCCCGAGAAATTGGGAAAATATGGAAATTTAATGAGGTTCAATACAAACCATCAGAATTTGTAGCAAAAAAATGAAAACCCTTAAAACTGAAAGCACTCCCCACATATTTGGTATCTCCGAGTAGGGAATTTAATTTCTAACGCATATCCGAAGAACTTTTCGAAAAATATTCAAAATTGCCCGAGAAATCGGGAAAATATGGAAATTTAATGAGATTCAATACAAAATATCAGAATTTGTAGCAAAAAAATGAAAACCCTTAAAACTGAAAGCAATCCCCACATATTTGGTATCTCCGAGTAGGGAATTTAATTTCTAACGCATATCCGAAGAACTTTTCGAAAAATATTCAAAATTGCCCGAGAAATCGGGAAAATATGGAAATTTAATGAGATTCAATACAAAATATCAGAATTTGTAGCAAAAAAATGAAAACCCTTAAAACTGAAAGCAATCCCCACATATTTGGTATCTCCGAGTAGGGAATTTAATTTCTAACGCATATCCGAAGAACTTTTCGAAAAATATTCAAAATTGCCCGAGAAATCGGGAAAATATGGAAATTTAATGAGATTCAATACAAAACATCAGAACTTGTAGCAAAAAAATGAAAATCCTTTCCGTGTAGGGAATTTAATTTCTAGCGCATTTCCGAAGACCTTTTCGAAAAATATTCAAAATTGCCCAAAAAATCGGGAAAATATGGAAATTTAATGACAAAACATCAGATTTTGTAGCAAAAAAATGAAAACCCTTAAAACTAAAAGCAATCCCCACATATTTGGTATTTCCATATTCAAAATTGCCCGAGAAATCGGGAAAATATGGAAATTTAATGAGATTCAATACAAAACATCAGAATTTGTAGCAAAAAAATGAAAACCCTTAAAACTGAAAGCAATCCCCACATATTTCGTATCTCCGTGTAGGGAATTTAATTTCTAGCGTATTTCCGAAGACCTTTTCGAAAAATATTCAAAATTGCCCGAGAAATCGAGAAAATATGGAAATTTAATGAGATTCAATACAAAACATCAGAATTTGTAGCAAAAAAATGAAAACCCTTATAACTGAACGCAATCCCCACATATTTGGTATTTCCGTGTAGGGAATTCAATTTCTAGCGCATTTCCGAAGACCTTTTCGA
Organism: Empis livida; assembly: GCA_963932195.1. NCBI lineage: Eukaryota > Metazoa > Arthropoda > Insecta > Diptera > Empididae > Empis > Empis livida. Next base: position 15,987 of record CAWVQG010000055.1, read on the forward strand.
AAAATATTCAAAATTGCCCGAGAAATTGGGAAAATATGGAAATTTAATGAGGTTCAATACAAACCATCAGAATTTGTAGCAAAAAAATGAAAACCCTTAAAACTGAAAGCACTCCCCACATATTTGGTATCTCCGAGTAGGGAATTTAATTTCTAACGCATATCCGAAGAACTTTTCGAAAAATATTCAAAATTGCCCGAGAAATCGGGAAAATATGGAAATTTAATGAGATTCAATACAAAATATCAGAATTTGTAGCAAAAAAATGAAAACCCTTAAAACTGAAAGCAATCCCCACATATTTGGTATCTCCGAGTAGGGAATTTAATTTCTAACGCATATCCGAAGAACTTTTCGAAAAATATTCAAAATTGCCCGAGAAATCGGGAAAATATGGAAATTTAATGAGATTCAATACAAAATATCAGAATTTGTAGCAAAAAAATGAAAATCCTTTCCGTGTAGGGAATTTAATTTCTAGCGCATTTCCGAAGACCTTTTCGAAAAATATTCAAAATTGCCCAAAAAATCGGGAAAATATGGAAATTTAATGACAAAACATCAGATTTTGTAGCAAAAAAATGAAAACCCTTAAAACTAAAAGCAATCCCCACATATTTGGTATTTCAATATTCAAAATTGCCCGAGAAATCGGGAAAATATGGAAATTTAATGAGATTCAATACAAAACATCAGAATTTGTAGCAAAAAAATGAAAACCCTTAAAACTGAAAGCAATCCCCACATATTTCGTATCTCCGTGTAGGGAATTTAATTTCTAGCGTATTTCCGAAGACCTTTTCGAAAAATATTCAAAATTGCCCGAGAAATCGAGAAAATAAAGAAATTTAATGAGATTCAATACAAAACATCAGAATTTGTAGCAAAAAAATGAAAACCCTTATAACTGAACGCAATCCCCACATATTTGGTATTTCCGTGTAGGGAATTCAATTTCTAGCGCATTTCCGAAGACCTTTACGAAAAATATTCAAAATTGCCCGAGAAATCGGGAAAATATGGAAATTTAATAAGATTCAATACAAAACATCAGAATTTGTAGAAAAAAATGAAAACCCTTAAAACTGAAAGCAATCCCCACATATTTGGTATTTCTGTGTAGGGAATTTAATTTCTAGCGCATTTCCGAAAACCTTTTCGAAAAATATTCAAAATTGCCTGAGAAATCGGGAAAATAGGGAAATTTAATATCATTCAATACAAAACATCAGAATTTGTACCAAATAAATGAAAACCCTTAAAACTGAAAGCAATGCCCACATATTTGGTATCTCCGTGTAGGGAATTTAATTTGTAGCGCATTTCCGAAGACCTTTTCGAAAAATATTCAAAATTGCCCGAGAAATCGGGAAAATATGGAAATTTAATGAGATTCAATACAAAACATCAGAATTTGTAGCAAAAAAATGAAAACCCTTAAAACTGAAAGCAATCCCCACATATTTGGTATTTCCGTGTCGGGAATTTAATTTCTAGCGCATTTCCGGAGACCTTTTCGAAAAATATTCAAAATTGCCCGAGAAATCGGCAAAATATGGAAATTTAATGAGCGTCAATACAAAACATCTGAATTTGTAGCAAAAAAATGAAAACCCTTAAAACTGGAAGCAATCCCCACATATTTGGTATTTCCGTGTAGGGAATTTAATATCTAGCGCATTTCCGAAGACCTTTTCGAAAAATATTCAAAATTGCCCGAGAAATCGCGAAAATATGGAAATTTAATGAGATGCAATACAAACATCAGAATTTGTAGCAAAAAAATGAAAACCCTTAAAACTGAAAGCAATCCCCACATATTTGGTATCTCCTTGTAGGGAATTTAATTTCTAGCGCATTTTCGAAGACTTTTTCGAAAAATATTCAAAATTGCCCGAGAAATCGCGAAAATATGGAAATTTAATGAGACTCAATACAAAACATCAGAATTTGTAGCAAAAAAATGAAAACCCTTAAAACTGAAAGCAATCCCCACATATTTGGTATCTCCTTGTAGGGAATTTAATTTCTAGCGCATTTTCGAAGACTTTTTCGAAAAATATTCAAAATTGCCCGAGAAATCGCGAAAATATGGAAATTTAATGAGACTCAATACAAAACATCAGAATTTGTAGCAAAAAAATGAAAACTCTTAAAACTGAAAGCAATCCCCACATATTTGGTATTTCCATGTAGGGAATTTAATTTCTAACACATTTCCGAAGACCTTTTCGAAAAATATTCAAAATTGCCCGAGAAATCGGGAAAATATGGAAATTTAATGAGATTCAATACAAAACATCAGAATTTGTAGCAAAAAAATGAAAACCCTTAAAACTGAAAGCAATCCCCACATATTTGGTATCTCCGTGTAGGGAATTTAATTTCTAGCGCATTTTCGAAGACTTTTTCGAAAAATATTCAAAATTGCCCGAGAATTCGGGAAAATATGGAAATTTAATGAGATTCAATACAAAACATCAGAATTTGTAGCAAAAAAATGAAAACCCTTAAAACTGAAAGCAATCCCCACATATTTGGTATTTCCGTGTAGGGAATTTATTTTGTAGCGTATTTCCGAAAACCTTTTCGAAAAATATTCAAAATTGCCTGAGAAATCGGGAAAATAGGGAAATTAATATCATTCAATACAAAACATCAGAATTTATACCAAATAAATGAAAACCCTTAAAACTGAAAGCAATGCCCACATATTTGGTATCTCCGTGTAGGGAATTTAATTTGTAGCGCATTTCCGAAGACCTTTTCGAAAAATATTCAAAATTGCCCGAGAAATCGGGAAAATATGGAAATTTAATGAGATTCAATACAAAACATCAGAATTTGTAGCAAAAAAATGAAAACCCTTAAAACTGAAAGCAATCCCCACATATTTGGTATTTCCGTGTCGGGAATTTAATTTCTAGCGCATTTCCGAAGACCTTTTCGAAAAATATTCAAAATTGCCCGAGAAATCGGGAAAATATGGAAATTTAATGAGCGTCAATACAAAACATCTGAATTTGTAGCAAAAAAATGAAAACCCTTAAAACTGAAAGCAATCCCCACATATTTGGTATTTCCGTGTCGGGAATTTAATTTCTAGCGCATTTCCGAAGACCTTTTCGAAAACTATTCAAAATTGCCCGAGAAATCGCGAAAATATGGAAATTTAATGAGATGCAATACAAACATCAGAATTTGTAGCAAAAAAATGAAAACCCTTAAAACTGAAAGCAATCCCCACATATTTGGTATCTCCTTGTAGGGAATTTAATTTCTAGCGCATTTTCGAAGACTTTTTCGAAAAATATTCAAAATTGCCCGAGAAATCGCGAAAATATGGAAATTTAATGAGACTCAATACAAAACATCAGAATTTGTAGCAAAAAAATGAAAACCCTTAAAACTGAACGCAATCCCCACATATTTGGTATTTCCGTGTAGGGAATTTAATATCTAGCGCATTTCCGAAGACCTTTTCGAAAAATATTCAAAATTGCCCGAGAAATCGCGAAAATATGGAAATTTAATGAGATGCAATACAAACATCAGAATTTGTAGCAAAAAAATGAAAACCCTTAAAACTGAAAGCAATCCCCACATATTTGGTATCTCCTTGTAGGGAATTTAATTTCTAGCGCATTTTCGAAGGCTTTTTCGAAAAATATTCAAAATTGCCCGAGAAATCGCGAAAATATGGAAATTTAATGAGACTCAATACAAAACATCAGAATTTGTAGCAAAAAAATGAAAACCCTTAAAACTGAAAGCAATCCCCACATATTTGGTATTTCCATGTAGGGAATTTAATTTCTAACACATTTCCGAAGACCTTTTCGAAAAATATTCAAAATTGCCCGAGAAATCGGGAAAATATGGAAATTTAATGAGATTCAATACAAAACATCAGAATTTGTAGCAAAAAAATGAAAACCCTTAAAACTGAAAGCAATCCCCACATATTTGGTATCTCCGTGTAGGGAATTTAATTTCTAGCGCATTTCCGAAGACCTTTTCGAAAAATTTTCAAAATTGCCCGAGAAATCGCGAAAATATGGAAATTTAATGAGACTCAATACAAAACATCAGAATTTGTAGCAAAAAAATGAAAACCCTTAAAACTGAATGCAATCCCCACATATTTGGTATTTCTGTGTAGGGAATTTAATTTCTAGCGCATTAAAAATATTCAAAATTGCATTAAAAATATTCTAAAAATATTCAAAATAGCCTGAGAAATCGGGAAAATATGGAAATTTAATGAGCGTCAATACAAAACATCAGAATTTGTAGCAAAAAAATGAAAACCCTTAAAACTGAAAGCAATCCCCACATATTTGTTATTTCCGTGTAGGGAATTTAATATCTAGCGCATTTCCGAAGACATTTTCGAAAAATATTCAAAATTGCCCGAGAAATCGCGAAAATATGGAAATTTAATGAGATGCAATACAAACATCAGAATTTGTAGCAAAAAAATGAAAACCCTTAAAACTGAAAGCAATCCCCACATATTTGGTATCTCCTTGCAGGGAATTTAATTTCTAGCGCATTTTCGAAGACTTTTTCGAAAAATATTCAAAATTGCCCGAGAAATCGCGAAAATATGGAAATTTAATGAGACTCAATACAAAACATCAGAATTTGTAGCAAAAAAATGAAAACTCTTAAAACTGAAAGCAATCCCCACATATTTGGTATTTCCATGTAGGGAATTTAATTTCTAACACATTTCCGAAGACCTTTTCGAAAAATATTCAAAATTGCCCGAGAAATCGGGAAAATATGGAAATTTAATGAGATTCAATACAAAACATCAGAATTTGTAGCAAAAAAATGAAAACCCTTAAAACTGAAAGCAATCCCCACATATTTGGTATCTCCGTGTAGGGAATTTAATTTGTAGCGCATTTCCGAAGACCTTTTCGAAAAATATTCAAAATTGCCCGAGAAATCGCGAAAATATGGAAATTTAATGAGACTCAATACAAAACATCAGAATTTGTAGCAAAAAAATGAAAACCCTTAAAACTGAATGCAATCCCCACATATTTAATATTTCCATGTACGGAATTTAATTTCTAGCTCATTTCCGAAGACCTTTTCGAAAAATATTCAAAATTGCCCGAGAAATCGGGAAAATATGGAAATTTAATGAGATTCAATACAAAACATCAGAATTTGTAGCAAAAAATTGAAAACCCTTAAAACTGAAAGCAATCTCCGCATATTTGGTATCTCCGTGTAGGGAATTTAATTTCTAGCGCATTTCCGACGACCTTTTCTAAAAATATTCATAATTGCCCGAGAAATCGGGAAAATATGGAATTTTAATGAGATTCAATACAAAACATCAGAATTTGTAGCAAAAAAATGAAAACCCTTAAAACTGAAAGCAATCCCCACATATTTGGTATCTCCGTGTAGGGAATTTAATTTCTAGCGCATTTCCGAAGACCTTTTCGAAAATTATTCAAAATTGCCCGAGAAATCGGGAAAATATGGAAATTTAATGAGATTCAATACAAAACATCAGAATTTGTAGCAAAAAAATGAAAACCGTTAAAACTGAAAGCAATCTCCACATATTTGGTATCTATGTGTAGGGAATTTAAATTCTAGCGCATTTCCGACGACCTTTTCTAAAAATATTCAAAATTGCTCGAGAAATCGGGAAAATATGGAATTTTAATGAGATTCAATACAAAACATCAGAATTTGTAGCAAAAAAATGAAAACCCTTAAAACTGAAAGCAATACCCACATATATGGTATTTCCGTGTAGGGAATTTAATTTCTAGCGCATTTCCGAAGACCTTTTCGAAAAATATTCAAAATTGCCCGAGAAATCGGAAAAATATGGAAATTTAATGAGATTCAATTCAAAAGATCAGAATTTGCAGCAAAAAAATGAAAACCCTTAAAACTGAAAGCAATCCCCACATATTTGCTATTTCCGTGTAGGGAATTAAATTTCTAGCACATTTCCGAAGACCTTTCCGAAGACCTTTTCGAAAAATATTCAAAATTGTCAGAGGAATCGGGAAAATATGAAAATTTAATGAGAGTCAATACAAAACATCAGAATTTGTAGCAAAAAAATGAAAACCCTTAAAACTGCAAGCAATCCCCACATATTTGGTATTTCCGTGTAGGGAATTTAATTTCTAGCGCATTTCCGAAGACCTTTTCGAAAAATATTCAAAATTGCCTGAGAAATCGGGAAAATATGGAAATTTAATGAGATGCAATACAAAACATCAGAATTTGTAGCAAAAAAATGAAAACCCTTAAAACTGAAATCTATCCCCACATATTTGGTATCTCCTTGTAGGGAATTTAATTTCTGGCGCATTTCCGAAGACTTTTTCGAAAAATATTCAAAATTGCCCGAGAAATCGCGAAAATACGGAAATTTTATGAGACTCAATACAAAACATCAGAATTTGTAGCAAAAAAATGAAAACCCTTAAAACTGAAAGTAATCCCCACATATTTGGTATTTCCATGTAGGGAATTTAATTTCTAACACATTTCCGAAGACCTTTTCGAAAAATATTCAAAATTGCCCGAGAAATCGGGAAAATATGGAAATTTAATGAGATTCAATACAAAACATCAGAATTTGTAGCAAAAAAATGAAAACCCTTAAAACTGAAAGGAATCCCCACATATTTGGTATCTCCGTGTAGGGAATTTAATTTCTAGCGCATTTCCGAAGACCTTGTCGAAAAATATTCAAAATTGCCCGAGAAATCGGGAAAATATGGAAATTTAATCAGATTCAATACAAAACATCAGAATTTGTAGCAAAAAAATGAGAACATTTAAAACTGAAAGCCATCCCCACATATTTGGTATCTCCGTGTAGGGAATTTAATTTCTAGCGCATTTGCGAAGACCTTTTCGAAAATTATTCAAAATTGCCCGAGAAATCGGGAAAATATGGAAATTTAATGAGATTCAATACAAAACATCAGAATTTGTAGCAAAAAAATGAAAACCGTTAAAACTGAAAGCAATCTCCACATATTTGGTATCTCCGTGTAGGGAATTTAATTTCTAGCGCATTTCCGACGACCTTTTCTAAAAATATTCAAAATTGCCCGAGAAATCGGGAAAATATGGAATTTTAATGAGATTCAATACAAAACATCAGAATTTGTAGCAAAAAAATGAAAACCCTTAAAACTGAAATCAATACCCACATATATGGTATTTCCGTGTAGGGAATTTAATTTCTAGCGCATTTCCGAAGACCTTTTCGAAAAATATTCAAAATTGCCCGAGAAATCGGAAAAATATGGAAATTTAATGAGATTCAATACAAAACATCAGAATTTGCAGCAAAAATATGAAAACCCTTAAAACTGAAAGCAATCCCCACATATTTGGTATTTCCGTGTAGGAAATTAAATTTCTAGCACATTTCCGAAGACCTTTCAGAAGACCTTTTCGAAAAATATTCAAAATTGCCAGAGAAATCGGGAAAATATGAAAATTTAATGAGAGTCAATACAAAACATCAGAATTTGTAGCAAAAAAATGAAAACCCTTAAAACTGAAAGCAATCCCCACATATTTGGTATTTCCGTGTAGGGAATTTAATTTCTAGCGCATTTCCGAAGACTTTTTCGAAAAATATTCAAAATTGCCCGAGAAATCGCGGAAATATGGAAATTTTATGAGACTCAATACAAAACATCAGAATTTGTAGCAAAAAAATGAAAACCCTTAAAACTGAAAGCAATCCCCACATATTTGGTATTTCCATGTAGGGAATTTAATTTCTAGCACATTTCCGAAGACCTTTCCGAAGACCTTTTCGAAAAATATTCAAAATTGCCCGAGAGATCGGGAAAATATGGAAATTTAATGAGAGTCAATACAAAACATCAGAATTTGTAGCAAAAAAATGAAAACCCTTAAACTGAAAGCAATCCCCACATATTTGGTATTTCCGTGTAGGGAATTTAATTTCTAGCGCATTTCCGAAGACCTTTTCAAAAATATTCAAAATTGCCCGAGAAATCGGGAAGATATGGAAATTTAATAAGATGCAATACAAAACATCAGAATTTGTAGGAAAAAAATGAAAACCCTTAAAACTGAAAGCAATCCCCACATATTTGGTATCTCCTTGTAGGGAATTTAATTTCTAGCGCATTTCCGAAGACTTTTTCGAAAAATATTCAAAATTGCCCGAGAAATCGCGAAAATATGGAAATTTAATGAGACTCAATACAAAACATCAGAATTTGTAGCAAAAAAATGAAAACCCTTAAAACTGAAAGCAATCTCCACATATTTGGTATCTCCGTGTAGGGAATTTAATTTCTAGCGCATTTCCGACGACCTTTTCTAAAAATATTCAAAATTGCCCGAGAAATCGGGAAAATATGGAATTTTAATGAGATTCAATACAAAACATCAGAATTTGTAGCAAAAAAATGAAAACCCTTAAAACTGAAAGCAATCCCCACATATTTGGTATTTCCATGTAAGGAATTTAATTTCTAACACATTTCCGAAGACCTTTTCGAAAAATATTCAAAATTGCCCGAGAAATCGGGAAAATATGGAAATTTAATGAGATTCAATACAAAACATCAGAATTTGTAGCAAAAAAATGAAAACCCTTAAAACTGAAAGCAATCCCCACATATTTGGTATCTCCGTGTAGGGAATTTAATTTCTAGCGCATTTCCGAAGACCTTTTCGAAAAATATTCAAAATTGCCCGAGAAATCGCGAAAATATGGAAATTTAATGAGACTCAATACAAAACATCAGAATTTGTAGCAAAAAAATGAAAACCCTTAAAACTGAATGCAATCCCCACATATTTGATATTTCCATGTAGGGAATTTAATTTCTAGCTCATTTCCGAAGACCTTTTCGAAAAATATTCAAAATTGCCCGAGAAATCGGGAAAATATGGAAATTTAATGAGATTCAATACAAAACATCAGAATTTGTAGAAATGAAAACCCTTAAAACTGAAAGCACTCTCCACATATTTGGTATCTCCGTGTAGGGAATTTAATTTCTAGCGCATTTCCGACGACCTTTTCTAAAAATATTCAAAATTGCCCGAGAAATCGGGAAAATATGGAATTTTAATGAGATTCAATACAAAACATCAGAATTTGTAGCAAAAAAATGAAAACCCTTAAAACTGAAAGCAATCCCCACATATTTGGTATCTCCGTGTAGGGAATTTAATTTCTAGCGCATTTCCGAAGACCTTTTCGAAAATTATTCAAAATTGCCCGAGAAATCGGGAAAATATGGAAATTTAATGAGATTCAATACAAAACATCAGAATTTGTACCAAAAAAATGAAAACCGTTAAAACTGAAAGCAATCTCCACATATTTGGTATCTATGTGTAGGGAATTTAAATTCTAGCGCATTTCCGACGACTTTTTCTAAAAATATTCAAAATTGCTCGAGAAATCGGGAAAATATGGAATTTTAATGAGACTCAATACAAAACATCAGAATTTGTAGCAAAAAAATGAAAACCCTTAAAACTGAAAGCAATACCCACATATATGGTATTTCCGTGTAGGGAATTTAATTTCTAGCGCATTTCCGAAGACCTTTTCGAAAAATATTCAAAATTGCCTGAGAAATCGGGAAAATATGGAAATTTAATGAGATGCAATACAAAACATCAGAATTTGTAGCAAAAAAATGAAAACCCTTAAAACTGAAAGCTATCCCCACATATTTGTTATCTCCTTGTAGGGAATTTAATTTATGGCGCATTTCCGAAGACTTTTTCGAAAAATATTCAAAATTGCCCGAGAAATCGCGAAAATATGGAAATTTTATGAGACTCAATACAAAACATCAGAATTTGTAGCAAAAAAATGAAAACCCTTAAAACTGAAAGTAATCCCCACATATTTGGTATTTCCATGTAGGGAATTTAATTTCTAACACATTTCCGAAGACCTTTTCGAAAAATATTCAAAATTGCCCGAGAAATCGGGAAAATATGGAAATTTAATGAGATTCAATACAAAACATCAGAAGTTGTAGCAAAAAAATGAAAACCCTTAAAACTGAAAGGAATCCCCACATATTTGGTATCTCCGTGTAGGGAATTTAATTTCTAGCGCATTTCCGAAGACCTTGTCGAAAAATATTCAAAATTGCCCGAGAAATCGGAAAAATATGGAAATTTAATGAGATTCAATACAAAACATCAGAATTTGCAGCAAAAATATGAAAACCCTTAAAACTGAAAGCAATCCCCACATATTTGGTATTTCCGTGTAGGAAATTAAATTTCTAGCACATTTCCGAAGACCTTTCAGAAGACCTTTTCGAAAAATATTCAAAATTGCCAGAGAAATCGGGAAAATATGAAAATTTAATGAGAGTCAATACAAAACATCAGAATTTGTAGCAAAAAAATGAAAACCCTTAAAACTGAAAGCAATCCCCACATATTTGGTATTTCCGTGTAGGGAATTTAATTTCTAGCGCATTTCCGAAGACTTTTTCGAAAAATATTCAAAATTGCCCGAGAAATCGCGGAAATATGGAAATTTTATGAGACTCAATACAAAACATCAGAATTTGTAGCAAAAAAATGAAAACCCTTAAAACTGAAAGCATTCCCCACATATTTAATATTTCCATGTAGGGAATTTAATTTCTAGCGCATTTCCGAAGACCTTTTCGAAAAATATTCAAAATTGCCCGAGAAATCGGAAAAATATGGAAATTTAATGAGATTCAATTCAAAAGATCAGAATTTGCAGCAAAAAAATGAAAACCCTTAAAACTGAAAGCAATCCCCACATATTTGCTATTTCCGTGTAGGGAATTAAATTTCTAGCACATTTCCGAAGACCTTTCCGAAGACCTTTTCGAAAAATATTCAAAATTGCCAGAGGAATCGGAAAATATGAAAATTTAATGAGAGTCAATACAAAACATCAGAATTTGTAGCAAAAAAATGAAAACCCTTAAACTGCAAGCAATCCCCACATATTTGGTATTTCCGTGTAGGGAATTTAATTTCTAGCGCATTTCCGAACACCTTTTCGAAAAATATTCAAAATTGCCTGAGAAATCGGGAAAATATGGAAATTTAATGAGATGCAATACAAAACATCAGAATTTGTAGCAAAAAAATGAAAACCCTTAAAACTGAAAGCTATCCCCACATATTTGGTATCTCCTTGTAGGGAATTTAATTTCTGGCGCATTTCCGAAGACTTTTTCGAAAAATATTCAAAATTGCCCGAGAAATCGCGAAAATACGGAAATTTTATGAGACTCAATACAAAACATCAGAATTTGTAGCAAAAAAATGAAAACCCTTAAAACTGAAAGTAATCCCCACATATTTGGTATTTCCATGTAGGGAATTTAATTTCTAACACATTTCCGAAGATCTTTTCGAAAAATATTCAAAATTGCCCGAGAAATCGGGGAAAATATGGAAATTTAATGAGATTCAATACAAAACATCAGAATTTGTAGCAAAAAAAATGAAAACCCTTAAAACTGAAAGGAATCCCCACATATTTGGTATCTCCGTGTAGGGAATTTAATTTCTAGCGCATTTCCGAAGACCTTGTCGAAAAATATTCAAAAATTGCCCGAGAAATCGGGAAAATATGGAAATTTAATCAGATTCAATACAAAACATCAGAATTTGTAGCAAAAAAATGAGAACATTTAAAACTGAAAGCCATCCCCACATATTTGGTATCTCCGTGTAGGGAATTTAATTTCTAGCGCATTTGCGAAGACCTTTTCGAAAATTATTCAAAATTGCCCGAGAAATCGGGAAAATATGGAAATTTAATGAGATTCAATACAAAACAT
>CAWVQG010000056.1:5000-18933 GCA_963932195.1 Empis livida
GGGACAGGGACAGGGACAGGGACAGGGACAGGGACAGGGACAGGGACAGGGACAGGGACAGGGACAGGGACAGGGACAGGGACAGGGACAGGGACAGGGACAGGGACAGGGACAGGGACAGGGACAGGGACAGGGACAGGGACAGGGACAGGGACAGGGACAGGGACAGGGACAGGGACAGGGACAGGGACAGGGACAGGGACAGGGACAGGGACAGGGACAGGGACAGGGACAGGGACAGGGACAGGGACAGGGACAGGGACAGGGACAGGGACAGGGACAGGGACAGGGACAGGGACAGGGACAGGGACAGGGACAGGGACAGGGACAGGGACAGGGACAGGGACAGGGACAGGGACAGGGACAGGGACAGGGACAGGGACAGGGACAGGGACAGGGACAGGGACAGGGACAGGGACAGGGACAGGGACAGGGACAGGGACAGGGACAGGGACAGGGACAGGGACAGGGACAGGGACAGGGACAGGGACAGGGACAGGGACAGGGACAGGGACAGGGACAGGGACAGGGACAGGGACAGGGACAGGGACAGGGACAGGGACAGGGACAGGGACAGGGACAGGGACAGGGACAGGGACAGGGACAGGGACAGGGACAGGGACAGGGACAGGGACAGGGACAGGGACAGGGACAGGGACAGGGACAGGGACAGGGACAGGGACAGGGACAGGGACAGGGACAGGGACAGGGACAGGGACAGGGACAGGGACAGGGACAGGGACAGGGACAGGGACAGGGACAGGGACAGGGACAGGGACAGGGACAGGGACAGGGACAGGGACAGGGACAGGGACAGGGACAGGGACAGGGACAGGGACAGGGACAGGGACAGGGACAGGGACAGGGACAGGGACAGGGACAGGGACAGGGACAGGGACAGGGACAGGGACAGGGACAGGGACAGGGACAGGGACAGGGACAGGGACAGGGACAGGGACAGGGACAGGGACAGGGACAGGGACAGGGACAGGGACAGGGACAGGGACAGGGACAGGGACAGGGACAGGGACAGGGACAGGGACAGGGACAGGGACAGGGACAGGGACAGGGACAGGGACAGGGACAGGGACAGGGACAGGGACAGGGACAGGGACAGGGACAGGGACAGGGACAGGGACAGGGACAGGGACAGGGACAGGGACAGGGACAGGGACAGGGACAGGGACAGGGACAGGGACAGGGACAGGGACAGGGACAGGGACAGGGACAGGGACAGGGACAGGGACAGGGACAGGGACAGGGACAGGGACAGGGACAGGGACAGGGACAGGGACAGGGACAGGGACAGGGACAGGGACAGGGACAGGGACAGGGACAGGGACAGGGACAGGGACAGGGACAGGGACAGGGACAGGGACAGGGACAGGGACAGGGACAGGGACAGGGACAGGGACAGGGACAGGGACAGGGACAGGGACAGGGACAGGGACAGGGACAGGGACAGGGACAGGGACAGGGACAGGGACAGGGACAGGGACAGGGACAGGGACAGGGACAGGGACAGGGACAGGGACAGGGACAGGGACAGGGACAGGGACAGGGACAGGGACAGGGACAGGGACAGGGACAGGGACAGGGACAGGGACAGGGACAGGGACAGGGACAGGGACAGGGACAGGGACAGGGACAGGGACAGGGACAGGGACAGGGACAGGGACAGGGACAGGGACAGGGACAGGGACAGGGACAGGGACAGGGACAGGGACAGGGACAGGGACAGGGACAGGGACAGGGACAGGGACAGGGACAGGGACAGGGACAGGGACAGGGACAGGGACAGGGACAGGGACAGGGACAGGGACAGGGACAGGGACAGGGACAGGGACAGGGACAGGGACAGGGACAGGGACAGGGACAGGGACAGGGACAGGGACAGGGACAGGGACAGGGACAGGGACAGGGACAGGGACAGGGACAGGGACAGGGACAGGGACAGGGACAGGGACAGGGACAGGGACAGGGACAGGGACAGGGACAGGGACAGGGACAGGGACAGGGACAGGGACAGGGACAGGGACAGGGACAGGGACAGGGACAGGGACAGGGACAGGGACAGGGACAGGGACAGGGACAGGGACAGGGACAGGGACAGGGACAGGGACAGGGACAGGGACAGGGACAGGGACAGGGACAGGGACAGGGACAGGGACAGGGACAGGGACAGGGACAGGGACAGGGACAGGGACAGGGACAGGGACAGGGACAGGGACAGGGACAGGGACGGGGACAGGGACAGGGACAGGGACAGGGACAGGGACAGGGACAGGGACAGGGACAGGGACAGGGACAGGGACAGGGACAGGGACAGGGACAGGGACAGGGACAGGGACAGGGACAGGGACAGGGACAGGGACAGGGACAGGGACAGGGACAGGGACAGGGACAGGGACAGGGACAGGGACAGGGACAGGGACAGGGACAGGGACAGGGACAGGGACAGGGACAGGGACAGGGACAGGGACAGGGACAGGGACAGGGACAGGGACAGGGACAGGGACAGGGACAGGGACAGGGACAGGGACAGGGACAGGGACAGGGACAGGGACAGGGACAGGGACAGGGACAGGGACAGGGACAGGGACAGGGACAGGGACAGGGACAGGGACAGGGACAGGGACAGGGACAGGGACAGGGACAGGGACAGGGACAGGGACAGGGACAGGGACAGGGACAGGGACAGGGACAGGGACAGGGACAGGGACAGGGACAGGGACAGGGACAGGGACAGGGACAGGGACAGGGACAGGGACAGGGACAGGGACAGGGACAGGGACAGGGACAGGGACAGGGACAGGGACAGGGACAGGGACAGGGACAGGGACAGGGACAGGGACAGGGACAGGGACAGGGACAGGGACAGGGACAGGGACAGGGACAGGGACAGGGACAGGGACAGGGACAGGGACAGGGACAGGGACAGGGACAGGGACAGGGACAGGGACAGGGACAGGGACAGGGACAGGGACAGGGACAGGGACAGGGACAGGGACAGGGACAGGGACAGGGACAGGGACAGGGACAGGGACAGGGACAGGGACAGGGACAGGGACAGGGACAGGGACAGGGACAGGGACAGGGACAGGGACAGGGACAGGGACAGGGACAGGGACAGGGACAGGGACAGGGACAGGGACAGGGACAGGGACAGGGACAGGGACAGGGACAGGGACAGGGACAGGGACAGGGACAGGGACAGGGACAGGGACAGGGACAGGGACAGGGACAGGGACAGGGACAGGGACAGGGACAGGGACAGGGACAGGGACAGGGACAGGGACAGGGACAGGGACAGGGACAGGGACAGGGACAGGGACAGGGACAGGGACAGGGACAGGGACAGGGACAGGGACAGGGACAGGGACAGGGACAGGGACAGGGACAGGGACAGGGACAGGGACAGGGACAGGGACAGGGACAGGGACAGGGACAGGGACAGGGACAGGGACAGGGACAGGGACAGGGACAGGGACAGGGACAGGGACAGGGACAGGGACAGGGACAGGGACAGGGACAGGGACAGGGACAGGGACAGGGACAGGGACAGGGACAGGGACAGGGACAGGGACAGGGACAGGGACAGGGACAGGGACAGGGACAGGGACAGGGACAGGGACAGGGACAGGGACAGGGACAGGGACAGGGACAGGGACAGGGACAGGGACAGGGACAGGGACAGGGACAGGGACAGGGACAGGGACAGGGACAGGGACAGGGACAGGGACAGGGACAGGGACAGGGACAGGGACAGGGACAGGGACAGGGACAGGGACAGGGACAGGGACAGGGACAGGGACAGGGACAGGGACAGGGACAGGGACAGGGACAGGGACAGGGACAGGGACAGGGACAGGGACAGGGACAGGGACAGGGACAGGGACAGGGACAGGGACAGGGACAGGGACAGGGACAGGGACAGGGACAGGGACAGGGACAGGGACAGGGACAGGGACAGGGACAGGGACAGGGACAGGGACAGGGACAGGGACAGGGACAGGGACAGGGACAGGGACAGGGACAGGGACAGGGACAGGGACAGGGACAGGGACAGGGACAGGGACAGGGACAGGGACAGGGACAGGGACAGGGACAGGGACAGGGACAGGGACAGGGACAGGGACAGGGACAGGGACAGGGACAGGGACAGGGACAGGGACAGGGACAGGGACAGGGACAGGGACAGGGACAGGGACAGGGACAGGGACAGGGACAGGGACAGGGACAGGGACAGGGACAGGGACAGGGACAGGGACAGGGACAGGGACAGGGACAGGGACAGGGACAGGGACAGGGACAGGGACAGGGACAGGGACAGGGACAGGGACAGGGACAGGGACAGGGACAGGGACAGGGACAGGGACAGGGACAGGGACAGGGACAGGGACAGGGACAGGGACAGGGACAGGGACAGGGACAGGGACAGGGACAGGGACAGGGACAGGGACAGGGACAGGGACAGGGACAGGGACAGGGACAGGGACAGGGACAGGGACAGGGACAGGGACAGGGACAGGGACAGGGACAGGGACAGGGACAGGGACAGGGACAGGGACAGGGACAGGGACAGGGACAGGGACAGGGACAGGGACAGGGACAGGGACAGGGACAGGGACAGGGACAGGGACAGGGACAGGGACAGGGACAGGGACAGGGACAGGGACAGGGACAGGGACAGGGACAGGGACAGGGACAGGGACAGGGACAGGGACAGGGACAGGGACAGGGACAGGGACAGGGACAGGGACAGGGACAGGGACAGGGACAGGGACAGGGACAGGGACAGGGACACGGACAGGGACAGGGACAGGGACAGGGACAGGGACAGGGACAGGGACAGGGACAGGGACAGGGACAGGGACAGGGACAGGGACAGGGACAGGGACAGGGACAGGGACAGGGACAGGGACAGGGACAGGGACAGGGACAGGGACAGGGACAGGGACAGGGACAGGGACAGGGACAGGGACAGGGACAGGGACAGGGACAGGGACAGGGACAGGGACAGGGACAGGGACAGGGACAGGGACAGGGACAGGGACAGGGACAGGGACAGGGACAGGGACAGGGACAGGGACAGGGACAGGGACAGGGACAGGGACAGGGACAGGGACAGGGACAGGGACAGGGACAGGGACAGGGACAGGGACAGGGACAGGGACAGGGACAGGGACAGGGACAGGGACAGGGACAGGGACAGGGACAGGGACAGGGACAGGGACAGGGACAGGGACAGGGACAGGGACAGGGACAGGGACAGGGACAGGGACAGGGACAGGGACAGGGACAGGGACAGGGACAGGGACAGGGACAGGGACAGGGACAGGGACAGGGACAGGGACAGGGACAGGGACAGGGACAGGGACAGGGACAGGGACAGGGACAGGGACAGGGACAGGGACAGGGACAGGGACAGGGACAGGGACAGGGACAGGGACAGGGACAGGGACAGGGACAGGGACAGGGACAGGGACAGGGACAGGGACAGGGACAGGGACAGGGACAGGGACAGGGACAGGGACAGGGACAGGGACAGGGACAGGGACAGGGACAGGGACAGGGACAGGGACAGGGACAGGGACAGGGACAGGGACAGGGACAGGGACAGGGACAGGGACAGGGACAGGGACAGGGACAGGGACAGGGACAGGGACAGGGACAGGGACAGGGACAGGGACAGGGACAGGGACAGGGACAGGGACAGGGACAGGGACAGGGACAGGGACAGGGACAGGGACAGGGACAGGGACAGGGACAGGGACAGGGACAGGGACAGGGACAGGGACAGGGACAGGGACAGGGACAGGGACAGGGACAGGGACAGGGACAGGGACAGGGACAGGGACAGGGACAGGGACAGGGACAGGGACAGGGACAGGGACAGGGACAGGGACAGGGACAGGGACAGGGACAGGGACAGGGACAGGGACAGGGACAGGGACAGGGACAGGGACAGGGACAGGGACAGGGACAGGGACAGGGACAGGGACAGGGACAGGGACAGGGACAGGGACAGGGACAGGGACAGGGACAGGGACAGGGACAGGGACAGGGACAGGGACAGGGACAGGGACAGGGACAGGGACAGGGACAGGGACAGGGACAGGGACAGGGACAGGGACAGGGACAGGGACAGGGACAGGGACAGGGACAGGGACAGGGACAGGGACAGGGACAGGGACAGGGACAGGGACAGGGACAGGGACAGGGACAGGGACAGGGACAGGGACAGGGACAGGGACAGGGACAGGGACAGGGACAGGGACAGGGACAGGGACAGGGACAGGGACAGGGACAGGGACAGGGACAGGGACAGGGACAGGGACAGGGACAGGGACAGGGACAGGGACAGGGACAGGGACAGGGACAGGGACAGGGACAGGGACAGGGACAGGGACAGGGACAGGGACAGGGACAGGGACAGGGACAGGGACAGGGACAGGGACAGGGACAGGGACAGGGACAGGGACAGGGACAGGGACAGGGACAGGGACAGGGACAGGGACAGGGACAGGGACAGGGACAGGGACAGGGACAGGGACAGGGACAGGGACAGGGACAGGGACAGGGACAGGGACAGGGACAGGGAGGACAGGGACAGGGACAGGGACAGGGACAGGGACAGGGACAGGGACAGGGACAGGGACAGGGACAGGGACAGGGACAGGGACAGGGACAGGGACAGGGACAGGGACAGGGACAGGGACAGGGACAGGGACAGGGACAGGGACAGGGACAGGGACAGGGACAGGGACAGGGACAGGGACAGGGACAGGGACAGGGACAGGGACAGGGACAGGGACAGGGACAGGGACAGGGACAGGGACAGGGACAGGGACAGGGACAGGGACAGGGACAGGGACAGGGACAGGGACAGGGACAGGGACAGGGACAGGGACAGGGACAGGGACAGGGACAGGGACAGGGACAGGGACAGGGACAGGGACAGGGACAGGGACAGGGACAGGGACAGGGACAGGGACAGGGACAGGGACAGGGACAGGGACAGGGACAGGGACAGGGACAGGGACAGGGACAGGGACAGGGACAGGGACAGGGACAGGGACAGGGACAGGGACAGGGACAGGGACAGGGACAGGGACAGGGACAGGGACAGGGACAGGGACAGGGACAGGGACAGGGACAGGGACAGGGACAGGGACAGGGACAGGGACAGGGACAGGGACAGGGACAGGGACAGGGACAGGGACAGGGACAGGGACAGGGACAGGGACAGGGACAGGGACAGGGACAGGGACAGGGACAGGGACAGGGACAGGGACAGGGACAGGGACAGGGACAGGGACAGGGACAGGGACAGGGACAGGGACAGGGACAGGGACAGGGACAGGGACAGGGACAGGGACAGGGACAGGGACAGGGACAGGGACAGGGACAGGGACAGGGACAGGGACAGGGACAGGGACAGGGACAGGGACAGGGACAGGGACAGGGACAGGGACAGGGACAGGGACAGGGACAGGGACAGGGACAGGGACAGGGACAGGGACAGGGACAGGGACAGGGACAGGGACAGGGAGACAGGGACAGGGACAGGGACAGGGACAGGGACAGGGACAGGGACAGGGACAGGGACAGGGACGGGACAGGGACAGGGACAGGGACAGGGACAGGGACAGGGACAGGGACAGGGACAGGGACAGGGACAGGGACAGGGACAGGGACAGGGACAGGGACAGGGACAGGGACAGGGACAGGGACAGGGACAGGGACAGGGACAGGGACAGGGACAGGGACAGGGACAGGGACAGGGACAGGGACAGGGACAGGGACAGGGACAGGGACAGGGACAGGGACAGGGACAGGGACAGGGACAGGGACAGGGACAGGGACAGGGACAGGGACAGGGACAGGGACAGGGACAGGGACAGGGACAGGGACAGGGACAGGGACAGGGACAGGGACAGGGACAGGGACAGGGACAGGGACAGGGACAGGGACAGGGACAGGGACAGGGACAGGGACAGGGACAGGGACAGGGACAGGGACAGGGACAGGGACAGGGACAGGGACAGGGACAGGGACAGGGACAGGGACAGGGACAGGGACAGGGACAGGGACAGGGACAGGGACAGGGACAGGGACAGGGACAGGGACAGGGACAGGGACAGGGACAGGGACAGGGACAGGGACAGGGACAGGGACAGGGACAGGGACAGGGACAGGGACAGGGACAGGGACAGGGACAGGGACAGGGACAGGGACAGGGACAGGGACAGGGACAGGGACAGGGACAGGGACAGGGACAGGGACAGGGACAGGGACAGGGACAGGGACAGGGACAGGGACAGGGACAGGGACAGGGACAGGGACAGGGACAGGGACAGGGACAGGGACAGGGACAGGGACAGGGACAGGGACAGGGACAGGGACAGGGACAGGGACAGGGACAGGGACAGGGACAGGGACAGGGACAGGGACAGGGACAGGGACAGGGACAGGGACAGGGACAGGGACAGGGACAGGGACAGGGACAGGGACAGGGACAGGGACAGGGACAGGGACAGGGACAGGGACAGGGACAGGGACAGGGACAGGGACAGGGACAGGGACAGGGACAGGGACAGGGACAGGGACAGGGACAGGGACAGGGACAGGGACAGGGACAGGGACAGGGACAGGGACAGGGACAGGGACAGGGACAGGGACAGGGACAGGGACAGGGACAGGGACAGGGACAGGGACAGGGACAGGGACAGGGACAGGGACAGGGACAGGGACAGGGACAGGGACAGGGACAGGGACAGGGACAGGGACAGGGACAGGGACAGGGACAGGGACAGGGACAGGGACAGGGACAGGGACAGGGACAGGGACAGGGACAGGGACAGGGACAGGGACAGGGACAGGGACAGGGACAGGGACAGGGACAGGGACAGGGACAGGGACAGGGACAGGGACAGGGACAGGGACAGGGACAGGGACAGGGACAGGGACAGGGACAGGGACAGGGACAGGGACAGGGACAGGGACAGGGACAGGGACAGGGACAGGGACAGGGACAGGGACAGGGACAGGGACAGGGACAGGGACAGGGACAGGGACAGGGACAGGGACAGGGACAGGGACAGGGACAGGGACAGGGACAGGGACAGGGACAGGGACAGGGACAGGGACAGGGACAGGGACAGGGACAGGGACAGGGACAGGGACAGGGACAGGGACAGGGACAGGGACAGGGACAGGGACAGGGACAGGGACAGGGACAGGGACAGGGACAGGGACAGGGACAGGGACAGGGACAGGGACAGGGACAGGGACAGGGACAGGGACAGGGACAGGGACAGGGACAGGGACAGGGACAGGGACAGGGACAGGGACAGGGACAGGGACAGGGACAGGGACAGGGACAGGGACAGGGACAGGGACAGGGACAGGGACAGGGACAGGGACAGGGACAGGGACAGGGACAGGGACAGGGACAGGGACAGGGACAGGGACAGGGACAGGGACAGGGACAGGGACAGGGACAGGGACAGGGACAGGGACAGGGACAGGGACAGGGACAGGGACAGGGACAGGGACAGGGACAGGGACAGGGACAGGGACAGGGACAGGGACAGGGACAGGGACAGGGACAGGGACAGGGACAGGGACAGGGACAGGGACAGGGACAGGGACAGGGACAGGGACAGGGACAGGGACAGGGACAGGGACAGGGACAGGGACAGGGACAGGGACAGGGACAGGGACAGGGACAGGGACAGGGACAGGGACAGGGACAGGGACAGGGACAGGGACAGGGACAGGGACAGGGACAGGGACAGGGACAGGGACAGGGACAGGGACAGGGACAGGGACAGGGACAGGGACAGGGACAGGGACAGGGACAGGGACAGGGACAGGGACAGGGACAGGGACAGGGACAGGGACAGGGACAGGGACAGGGACAGGGACAGGGACAGGGACAGGGACAGGGACAGGGACAGGGACAGGGACAGGGACAGGGACAGGGACAGGGACAGGGACAGGGACAGGGACAGGGACAGGGACAGGGACAGGGACAGGGACAGGGACAGGGACAGGGACAGGGACAGGGACAGGGACAGGGACAGGGACAGGGACAGGGACAGGGACAGGGACAGGGACAGGGACAGGGACAGGGACAGGGACAGGGACAGGGACAGGGACAGGGACAGGGACAGGGACAGGGACAGGGACAGGGACAGGGACAGGGACAGGGACAGGGACAGGGACAGGGACAGGGACAGGGACAGGGACAGGGACAGGGACAGGGACAGGGACAGGGACAGGGACAGGGACAGGGACAGGGACAGGGACAGGGACAGGGACAGGGACAGGGACAGGGACAGGGACAGGGACAGGGACAGGGACAGGGACAGGGACAGGGACAGGGACAGGGACAGGGACAGGGACAGGGACAGGGACAGGGACAGGGACAGGGACAGGGACAGGGACAGGGACAGGGACAGGGACAGGGACAGGGACAGGGACAGGGACAGGGACAGGGACAGGGACAGGGACAGGGACAGGGACAGGGACAGGGACAGGGACAGGGACAGGGACAGGGACAGGGACAGGGACAGGGACAGGGACAGGGACAGGGACAGGGACAGGGACAGGGACAGGGACAGGGACAGGGACAGGGACAGGGACAGGGACAGGGACAGGGACAGGGACAGGGACAGGGACAGGGACAGGGACAGGGACAGGGACAGGGACAGGGACAGGGACAGGGACAGGGACAGGGACAGGGACAGGGACAGGGACAGGGACAGGGACAGGGACAGGGACAGGGACAGGGACAGGGACAGGGACAGGGACAGGGACAGGGACAGGGACAGGGACAGGGACAGGGACAGGGACAGGGACAGGGACAGGGACAGGGACAGGGACAGGGACAGGGACAGGGACAGGGACAGGGACAGGGACAGGGACAGGGACAGGGACAGGGACAGGGACAGGGACAGGGACAGGGACAGGGACAGGGACAGGGACAGGGACAGGGACAGGGACAGGGACAGGGACAGGGACAGGGACAGGGACAGGGACAGGGACAGGGACAGGGACAGGGACAGGGACAGGGACAGGGACAGGGACAGGGACAGGGACAGGGACAGGGACAGGGACAGGGACAGGGACAGGGACAGGGACAGGGACAGGGACAGGGACAGGGACAGGGACAGGGACAGGGACAGGGACAGGGACAGGGACAGGGACAGGGACAGGGACAGGGACAGGGACAGGGACAGGGACAGGGACAGGGACAGGGACAGGGACAGGGACAGGGACAGGGACAGGGACAGGGACAGGGACAGGGACAGGGACAGGGACAGGGACAGGGACAGGGACAGGGACAGGGACAGGGACAGGGACAGGGACAGGGACAGGGACAGGGACAGGGACAGGGACAGGGACAGGGACAGGGACAGGGACAGGGACAGGGACAGGGACAGGGACAGGGACAGGGACAGGGACAGGGACAGGGACAGGGACAGGGACAGGGACAGGGACAGGGACAGGGACAGGGACAGGGACAGGGACAGGGACAGGGACAGGGACAGGGACAGGGACAGGGACAGGGACAGGGACAGGGACAGGGATAGGGACAGGGACAGGGACAGGGACAGGGACAGGGACAGGGACAGGGACAGGGACAGGGACAGGGACAGGGACAGGGACAGGGACAGGGACAGGGACAGGGACAGGGACAGGGACAGGGACAGGGACAGGGACAGGGACAGGGACAGGGACAGGGACAGGGACAGGGACAGGGACAGGGACAGGGACAGGGACAGGGACAGGGACAGGGACAGGGACAGGGACAGGGACAGGGACAGGGACAGGGACAGGGACAGGGACAGGGACAGGGACAGGGACAGGGACAGGGACAGGGACAGGGACAGGGACAGGGACAGGGACAGGGACAGGGACAGGGACAGGGACAGGGACAGGGACAGGGACAGGGACAGGGACAGGGACAGGGACAGGGACAGGGACAGGGACAGGGACAGGGACAGGGACAGGGACAGGGACAGGGACAGGGACAGGGACAGGGACAGGGACAGGGACAGGGACAGGGACAGGGACAGGGACAGGGACAGGGACAGGGACAGGGACAGGGACAGGGACAGGGACAGGGACAGGGACAGGGACAGGGACAGGGACAGGGACAGGGACAGGGACAGGGACAGGGACAGGGACAGGGACAGGGACAGGGACAGGGACAGGGACAGGGACAGGGACAGGGACAGGGACAGGGACAGGGACAGGGACAGGGACAGGGACAGGGACAGGGACAGGGACAGGGACAGGGACAGGGACAGGGACAGGGACAGGGACAGGGACAGGGACAGGGACAGGGACAGGGACAGGGACAGGGACAGGGACAGGGACAGGGACAGGGACAGGGACAGGGACAGGGACAGGGACAGGGACAGGGACAGGGACAGGGACAGGGACAGGGACAGGGACAGGGACAGGGACAGGGACAGGGACAGGGACAGGGACAGGGACAGGGACAGGGACAGGGACAGGGACAGGGACAGGGACAGGGACAGGGACAGGGACAGGGACAGGGACAGGGACAGGGACAGGGACAGGGACAGGGACAGGGACAGGGACAGGGACAGGGACAGGGACAGGGACGGAGGGACAGGGAACAGGGACAGGGACAGGGACAGGGACAGGGACAGGGACAGGGACAGGGACAGGGACAGGGACAGGGACAGGGACAGGGACAGGGACAGGGACAGGGACAGGGACAGGGACAGGGACAGGGACAGGGACAGGGACAGGGACAGGGACAGGGACAGGGACAGGGACAGGGACAGGGACAGGGACAGGGACAGGGACAGGGACAGGGACAGGGACAGGGACAGGGACAGGGACAGGGACAGGGACAGGGACAGGGACAGGGACAGGGACAGGGACAGGGACAGGGACAGGGACAGGGACAGGGACAGGGACAGGGACAGGGACAGGGACAGGGACAGGGACAGGGACAGGGACAGGGACAGGGACAGGGACAGGGACAGGGACAGGGACAGGGACAGGGACAGGGACAGGGACAGGGACAGGGACAGGGACAGGGACAGGGACAGGGACAGGGACAGGGACAGGGACAGGGACAGGGACAGGGACAGGGACAGGGACAGGGACAGGGACAGGGACAGGGACAGGGACAGGGACAGGGACAGGGACAGGGACAGGGACAGGGACAGGGACAGGGACAGGGACAGGGACAGGGACAGGGACAGGGACAGGGACAGGGACAGGGACAGGGACAGGGACAGGGACAGGGACAGGGACAGGGACAGGGACAGGGACAGGGACAGGGACAGGGACAGGGACAGGGACAGGGACAGGGACAGGGACAGGGACAGGGACAGGGACAGGGACAGGGACAGGGACAGGGACAGGGACAGGGACAGGGACAGGGACAGGGACAGGGACAGGGACAGGGACAGGGACAGGGACAGGGACAGGGACAGGGACAGGGACAGGGACAGGGACAGGGACAGGGACAGGGACAGGGACAGGGACAGGGACAGGGACAGGGACAGGGACAGGGACAGGGACAGGGACAGGGACAGGGACAGGGACAGGGACAGGGACAGGGACAGGGACAGGGACAGGGACAGGGACAGGGACAGGGACAGGGACAGGGACAGGGACAGGGACAGGGACAGGGACAGGGACAGGGACAGGGACAGGGACAGGGACAGGGACAGGGACAGGGACAGGGACAGGGACAGGGACAGGGACAGGGACAGGGACAGGGACAGGGACAGGGACAGGGACAGGACAGGGACAGGGACAGGGACAGGGACAGGGACAGGGACAGGGACAGGGACAGGGACAGGGACAGGGACAGGGACAGGGACAGGGACAGGGACAGGGACAGGGACAGGGACAGGGACAGGGACAGGGACAG